>CAUHTR010000230.1:3299-164938 GCA_959609185.1 Schmidtea polychroa
GAATCACGCAGAAAAAAGACCAGGAAAGATTAACATCTTGCATGATTGATGAGGATCTCCTGGAAGTGTACGCCAAAACACTGAAAAAAGCCGAAGGATTCCAGGCTAGGTTGCGATTGGCATTCGATCGTGAAAGAGATGTTTTAAAGGATCTACAAAACTTGTTGAATTACAGGCGGAAAGGTGAAGAAATAGAAACGTATTTTAAAAAGGTGGAGGACCTTGTTGATAGGTTGTTCGAAAATAAAGAATTTACCAAAGAGAAATTAACAGCAAGGATGTTAATAGTATGTGCGGAGAATAAAGAAGTTGAGAAAGAAGTGATACTACGAAGATAAAAAGCACAGAAGAAATAAAGGAAACACTAACTCTGATGGACAAAGTAGACAAGCAAAGAGATCAGATAAACAGTATGAAAAGTTACGCCAGAGTGGTCTATCAGGAACCACAGGGAAGAGTACAATACAAGAAGAAAGAACAGAGAGAAGAAAGTATCCGAAGAGAAATGCCAGAATGCTGGTTATGCCACAAAATAGGACACACGAAAATTGATTGTCCAATAAAAGGTAAAATAGAATGCTGGACATGTCATAGAAGCGGACATATAAGTAGAAACTGTCCAGATAAAAAAGCTCCAAGATGTTTTGGGTGTGGGAAAGAAGGTCATATAAGAAGATTGTGTCAGGAAATACGTTGTGAAAGATGTAGCAGAAATGGTCATAGATCCGAGGAGTGTTATACAAAGATGAGGTACGGGAGAGCGACGGAGAGACAAAGATTCACGGGAAACAGATACAGTCGGATAAATGGTATCGAGGAAGAAGAAGAAAGGGAATCGTGTGTAGAGACAAATGAAGATAATTTTAGGAAGACGTACCCAAACAACAGGGCTCCACCAGTAGAGGAGTTGGTTGGAGCCATATTCTAACAGAAAATTTGATGGGATATCCTCAAGGGGCAGAAAAGTGGGAGAATGTTGGAAGGGTAAGCGAGAAAGTATACAGGTTCCTAAAGAGAGAAATGTTTGAAGAGGAAGTGGAAAGAATTGGAACCATTGAAACGGAGCAGGTTGTTGAAATTTTGTATAACAGAATGCAAGGAAGGCCTAGTATAACAGTAAGGATGAATGGGGAAAATTTCGACTGTTTATTAGACACTGGGGCAAGAATCAATGTAATGAATGTGAACTGTTTCAACAAGCTACTAGGACAACAATTGACGAAAAGTGACGATAAGTTACGATGCGCAAACGAGAGTACGATCGAGACAATAGGAAAAACGAAGGTGCAAGTAACCATTGGAAATGTTTCGAAGAAGTTATATTCATTGTGCGGAGAAAGTGACACTAGGCGTGATTGGAGGAATCGAATTACAAGAAACATTTGGATTTAGACTGTTAAAAATTAAAGATATCGAGGCTAGTGAAAAAGACAAGAACTATATTTGTAACATTGAAGAAAAATTTGGCAGAAAAATAAAGGATGAAGAACGATTGATACGAGCGTTGGAGCAGTTAAAGATCAATGAAGATAGCAAATTAAAGGAAATTATAACAAACAGTGGAAACGTGTTTATGGCAGATAAATGGGATGTGGGTCACACACATTTGGTAAAACACAAGATAGTTACAAGAGGTGAGCCGATAAACATAAAACATATCGCCAACCACTAAATTTGGAATCAAAGATTGAAGAAGCAATACAAAATTTGTACGAAAATGGAATTATACGGAAATGTAACTCTCCATGGAATACACCGCTAATATGTGTATGGAAAAGAGAAAAAGGATATTAGACTATGCTTGGACTTTAGACAGCTGAACGCGGTAACAGAGAGGCAGGCATTTCCAATGCCAAACATAGACGAGATGTTGGATTTGTTAGGAGGATCCGTCTTTTCAGCTCAATCGATCTAGGTAATGCATATTACCAAGTGGAACTAGAAGAAGAATCACAGGAGAAACAGCTTTCTCAACAAAGAACGGACAATATTGTTTCAACAGAATGCCGTTTGGAATTGCAGCAGCACCAGGTACGTTCCAAGAAATGATGACAAAAGTATTAGGCAAAATAAAGGGAGCAATGGTGTATTTGGACGACATCTTGATTTATTCAAGCAGTAAAGAGAAACACTATACAATACTCGGAGAAGTGTTAAAGGCGATTGAGGAAGCAGGCCTAAGGATTAATCCAGAAAAATGCCAAATAATAAAGGAAGAAATCAGATTCTTAGGACACATAATCAGCAAGGAAGGAGTACAGACAGATCCATCTAAAATTCAGGCCATACAGAACTTTGGGAAGCCTAATTGCGTAAAGGAAACTCCGAAGCTTTTTAGGTATTTGCAATTATTATAGAAGATTCATCAGTGATTATGCAAAGAAGGCAAGGATGTTAGAACAATTATGTAGCGGACCAAGTAACAAAAATTAGAATGGAGTGAAGGAACGAATAGCGTGTTTGAGGATTGAAATTAGCACTCACGACGGCGCCAATCTTATGTTTTCCGGATCTGAAAAAGGAGTTCATTTTAGATACCGACGCTAGTTTCGATACCATTGGAGCAGTACTTTCACAAAGAGATAAAGATGGAAAGGAAAGAGTAATTGCGTATGGATCACACTCGATGACGAGCCACGAGAAAGGATATTGTATTACAAGAAAGGAACTATTGGCGGTATATTATTTTTGCATTCATTTTAAGCACTATCTCTACGGAAGAAGATTCACGCTCAGGACAGACCACAAGGCAATCACGTTTATGATGACAACCAAGAAGCCGATTACTTTACAATTCCAAACATGGATCAATTATTTGAGCAGTTTAGATATAAGAGTAGAATACAGAAAGGGTATTAATCACCAAAATGCAGACATGGTGTCGAGAACTAAATGTGACACGTGTGTTCAATGTCAAATGGCCCACGAAGAAGTTAAGAAAGGAAAGATAAAAACAAGATTACTAGACTCGATCAGAGAAGATGGAAGAAGCAACATCCAACATGGAATTGTAGAAGTACGAAAGAAAACGATGATACCTGAAAATGAGTTACAAGAAACAATAAAGGAAATACATAGACTATTGTGTCATGCTGGAGTAGAGAAGATAGCCGATTATATGAAAGATAGATATGTTGGAAAACACCTGTGGAGTAAGATTCAGGAGATTGTTCGAAGTTGTGAGATTTGTCAAAAAACCAAGGCTTTAACAATAACAACGAAAGAACCAGTAAAAAGACAAGATTCGAAGGAAATGTTCGAAATTATATTCGTGGATATATGTGGACCGTTGGGTATAATAGATCAGTATAGTAAGTATCAAGTCTTGACAGCGATAACAAAACAAGACGAAGAAACAATAAAGAAAACGATTTTAGAAAAGTGGATTTTAAGATTTGGATGCCCAAAGGAGATAAGAGTTGATTGCGGAAAGGCGTTTGAATCAGGAATGATGAGAGAATTCACAAAGATGCTAGATATTAAATTATGTTTTTCGAGTCCATACCATCACCAAACAAACGGTCAGATAGAAAGACAATTCAGGACAATACGGGATTTGATAAATGCTACTTTACAGGATAGAAAGAAAACGGATTGGGCAGAGATATTACCAGAAGTCGAATTCACTTTAAATGCAACCAAACAAAAAACGACAGGGAAAAGTCCGGCAGAGATAGTTTTTGGAAAAAAGATTAGCAGGGAAAAATGGTACGGGTCCAAAGAAATATCGATAAAGGAAGAACTAGAAGAACAAACAAGGAGAAAATTCAATGTAGGAGAAGAAGTATTAGTAAAAGTAGAAACACGCCACAAAGGCCAGGACAGGTATGAAGGTCCGTACAAAGTGATAGAGAAAGTGCATGACAGACGATACATCCTAAGAAATGAAGATGGAAAAACGATCGAAAGAAATGTGGAAAAACTTAAAAATTTCTTAAGAAGGGGGATATGAGGAAGTTTTATGATGAAGAAATTTTTAGATTAATTTTTAAAAATAAATAAGAAGATAGTTTAATTAAAAATATCTTCGTAGAAAATTTGTTTAAATAAGAAAGATTAAAGAAGATATAATTTGATTTTGATATTTATTGAAATAAAATTTATGGAAAAAAAAACTGATTTTAATGTTTTACAGGATGAACCTCCTAATAGAAACAATTTCTTAACACTGAAGATATAATTCTAACCAAGATCTATAAGCAAAATTGAAATTTTTAAGTAAGGGCTGGTAAAATAATTTGTTAATTAATTCAAAAGCTGGGGCAATTTGACTTTTAAATAGTGCATAACATGATAAGAAGCACTGATATAAAGTAAAATTACAAAATTTATAAAAAATATTATAAATTTAACTTAAAAATTATTAATTAAAATTATTTTAATTTAAAATTATTAAAATTTAATTTTTTAACAATTAATTTGAATTTATATTTGATTCTGATAAAGTAAATCAATGATGCTCAACTTTTACATACCTGTAGGCCAAAGATATTTTAACTGAAATTACCCTATTTATTTTTTTCGTTTTCTAATAAATTTTGCCCAAATTGAAATTGAATATTGTTTAAAAAAAGTTAATAATTTCAAAAGTTAATTAAAAAAGTCAACTCAGAAAATCAATGATGGAGCACCACTGATATAAATAATAAGAAAATTCAAGAAAGAAATTTACCTTCCCCCATGCAACTATTTTTGGTCCAGAGTTTAAGATATTCTAATAGATCTTCCTTTTGGAAAACATAGGCATTTAAGCCTCTTGTTAAACACAACTAAAATTATTAAGAATTCACAGTTTTATATTTTTACTTCAAATAAATCTGAATCTGATAATGTTTTGAGATTTTCATTTTTCAAATGATAATCTTCGTAAAAAATGAAATTGCTGAGTAATTTGAGTTTGGACCGATTAACAAATAATAAACTGGTGGGAAGAGGGTAACACTTGTTTAGATGCCACTTAATAGTAAATATAGTTTTTTTATGAGGCAATAGCAAATATAATCACACCATGTATGGTTTGGAGAGCGAATCAAGATTGAAATGCGTTTCGAAAATTGGAATAAATTCGTGTAATGATTTGTCATGAGTGGAACTCTTAAAAAATTATAATAGTTCATAGAATTGTAGATATGGGGAAAAGTAGAATCGAATAAATAAAATTAAAAAATCGTATCCATCAGTAGTAGGATGTGGGCCCTCTAGATCAGGGGCCCTCTGGATCACATACCCCCTCCCCCCCCGGGAAAAATTTTTTAGAACGATGCCACATATTTTTAGAACTATTGCGTAATCAATGCCTAATATTTTTAGAACTATTACGTAATTTTTTTTTAAAATTAAGTGATCCAGAGGGCCCCTACTTTTTTTCATCCCAAAAATTAATGTTCCCGCCAACGGATTTTATTGAACGATACCTCATCTTAAAGCTTAGTGCAAGACCTTTCGAATGAGCTATAGGTATTTTATATATCTTTAATAGTTTTAATGTTATTAACAATTGATGACCACCATCTTTTCAAAGTTAAATTATTATTATTTTTCAAAATATTATTAAGTGATCCAGAGGGCCCCTACTTTTTTCATCCCAAAATTAATGTTCCCACCAACAGATTTTATTGGACGATACCTCATCTTAAAGCCCAATGCAAGACCTTTAAGATGAGTTATAGATTCCTATCATACGATGACTCATCTCATTTTTAGAACAAAGACAATGACTAACCCAATGTCTCATCATACTTTTAGAACGATGCCTAATATTTTTAGAACTATGCCTAATATTTTTAGAATGATGCCTAATATTTTTAGAACGATTACGTCATACTTTTAGAACGATGCCTAATACTTTTAGAACGATGCCAAATATTTTTAGAATGGTGCCTCTTATTTTTAGAATGATTACGTCATAATTTTAGAACGATGCCTAATATTTTTAGAATGATGCCTAATATTTTTAGAACGATGTCTAATATTTTTAGAATGATTACGTCATATTTTTAGAACTATGCCTAATATTTTTAGAATGATGCCTAATATTTTTAGAATGATGCCAAATATTTTTAGAACGATGCCTATTATTTTTAGAATGATTACGTCATACTTTTAGAACGATGCCTAATATTTTTAGAACGATGCCTAATATTTTTAGAACGATGCCTCATATTTTTAGAACGATGCCTAATATTTTTTAGAATTATTACGTCATAATTTTAGAATGATGCCTAATATTTTTAGAATGATGCCTAATATTTTTAGAATTATTACGTCATAATTTTAGAATGATGCCTAATATTTTTAGAATGATGCCTAATATTTTTAGAATGATGCCTAATATTTTTAGAATGATTACGTCATAATTTTAGAACGATGTCTCATATTTTTAGAATGATGCCTAATATTTTTAGAACGATTACGTCATACTTTTAGAATGATGCCTAATATTTTTAGAACTAATAATTTTTGTTTTAATTTGTTTAAATCGTTGATTATTATTATTATTATTATTATTATTATTATTATTATTATTATTATTATTATAATTATTATTATTATATAATCTATCCGACAAGATATTCTGTCTCCCTATGGGTATTGCTCACAAGGGTACTACTCACACTCACACAAGTCACATGGTTATTGTTCACAAAGGTACTGGTAAAAATAATCAAGGCAAAACTTTCTAAATTTTAAATATTATTCTTTAAATATACACTAAAATTTATTAACACATTCACATTCATCATCTCCACATTCATAACATTTTCAACAACATGATCTATACAATCCCTATATACACACGGTTCAGTATCCGTAAATTCCTCCATAACTTCATCAATTTCTTGAATGCTTTCCTCATCATCATGAGTGTTTTCTTCATCTGTTTCATCAACTCCCGAATCTTCACTCTCCGCTACCCAGTTTATATTTAATGCGTTTGCAACAGATAATATATCCTCCATTTTCACACCAGATACTTCAGTTAATTTTTCCAATAAAAAGTTTATTATAAATTCTAAATATTAAATAATTTGATAATTAACTAGTCATATTAACCTTTTTCTGTAGTCATTATTAGTATTTTAAAACTATATTTTTAGAACGATGCCTAATATTTTTAGAACGATGCCTCACATTTTTAGAACTATTACATAATCGATGCCTCATTATTTTTAGAACGATGACTCATCATTTTTAGAACGATGACTCACCCGATGACTCATCATATTTTAAGAACGATGACTCATATTTTTTTAAAAATAAAAGGTCAAGGTCAAGGTCAAATTTTTAATAAAAGGTCAAGGTCAAGGTCATTTCTTTTTTAATTAATTGATCCAGAGGGCTCATACTTTTTTTTCATCCCAAAAATTAATGTTCCCACCAACAGATTTTATTGATCTATAGCTCATCTTAAAGCCCAGTGTAAAACCTTTCTAAGGAGATATAGAGATATTTATAATCATTATTAAATCTAAAAATATTAATAAAAATGGATACTGCTCACACTCAACATGTCTCAAAGGGTATATTATAATTATTATTAAAATTATTATTAAATTCCGACCAACTTAAATCAATGAAGGGGTAGGACAAAAATATATTACGTTGCAGTATTTCAAAATTTAAATATCTTTTAAAAAGTTATTTTGACACTAAAGTTGACTTATTTAACAAAGACATAATTATAGCACATGCTTTGCATAAATATTATTATTTTTTAAATTTTCAATATTTTCTTTTAAAATAATAACACCTGCGCGAAAGATGTTATTATTATTAATATTATTATTATTATTATTATTATTATTATTATTATTATTATTATTATTATTATTATTATTATTGCAAATATTAGTGAAAAGCTAAAATATTTTTACACATACACACACAACCCATTAACAATTATTATTATCAATATTAGTGAAAACCTAAATATTTTTTATACAACCCATTAAACTTTATTATTATTATTATAATTAGTCAAAAACCTAAAATAATTTTTACACACTAAGTTATGGGGTAGAGAATTATTATATGTTTGCAATATTCTGTGTTTGCCTTCACGGGAAGTTGACAATAATTTTACACACACATTCTATATACACATACCTTGTTTAACATGGGTGTATATACTCCTAGTCTATCCGACAAAATATTCTGTCCCCCTATGGGTATTGCTCATATGGGTAATGGTCACAAGGGTACTACTCACATTCAACATATCGCAAGGGTATATTAATTAAGGTTAGTAAATAAAACTTATCACACATACTTTAATATTTAAACGATAAAAATCAAGACAAGAGAGGACAAGGCAAAGTTTATGCATTTAGTATTGCCAGGCCTAATGAGCAGTGACCAAATATCTGTGCCTGAAAGACACGGTGGATATTTGTTCGCGTCCACAAGGGTCGTCTGTGCCTCCCCCAAGTGGGGTCAGAAGAACCTGGGCATTATAGCTTTCCGTACGGAACATTACGCCTAGCATGGGTAGTCAACTACCAGCACATTCGAAACGTATAATTTCAAAATACATGCGTCATTGGCACTATAACCAAATTAATTAATGTTTTCACTAACACAAATATATATTTACAGAGGCCTCCCACTAGTTAGATTACAACCGCCCACCACGACGATCAGCTTGTAAATATATATTAATTAAGGGATAAAGAGGACCCACCCAACCCTATTATATTTAATTTACAAATTTTTCTCGCTCTTCTGCTGGTAATCTATCTCAAAATTATCATCTCCATCAGGCCATTTGGAATACATCTTGCAAATTGGACGTATTTCTTAGTTTCTGATGCGGTGTCAACTATCATTGCTAAAATTTAAAAGCCATTAACTTACAGATGTTATTTATCATTTTATCGTCAGAAATTAAATTCTACCTGACTATTAGGCAACTGTTATTTGTGGTATACTTTTTCAATGACATTTCCCACCATAAAACACAGATACCTAAATATAATATATTTATTTTAAAGAATTAATTCATGTCTTACATTATTAATAATATTCTTCAGGTGTAACGAATATTTTACAATATCTAATTGTTAAAACATCGGTTTTCCCATTTTTCTTGACATTCGTTGAAAGAAAGTTTACATAATTTAAGTCTGATAAGTAAACATTCATGTTGAAGGACACCTACAATCAGCTAATTCATTTAAAAAATCCAGAACATAACTCCTTTAGTGTTTCACCATTTTGTCTGGTTCATCTTCCTCATAATCATATAATTCATGTTTTAATAAGAAATCTCTAAATCTAAAAACTATAACTCCTTTAGTGTTTCACCATTTTGTCTGGTTCATCTTCTTCATAATCATATAATTCATGTTTTAATAAGAAATCTCTAAATCCAGAACATAAGTCTTTTAGTGTTTCACCATTTTGTCTGACTCATCTTCTTCATAATCATATAATTCATTTTCTTCATTACTAAGTAAAATAATTAAAATATTGTAGTAAATTCTTTATTTACTTACTTTATGGATACTAAAACGAAAGAAATAAAGTTATATCATAATTATATTTAATTAATTTAAATTTAAATAATTTAAATTTAGTATTTAAACATATTTAAACAATTTAGTTATTTAAGCATATTTAAACATTATTATATAGTATTTATAAAATATTATAATATTATAATTTTATGTATTCTAAATTTATTAATAAATACAGTATAATTTTATATAATATTATAATATTATGTACACTTATATATCCTTCATTTAATTTTTTAAATTCAAAAATTTATAATGAAGATTTTTTGAATTAAAAAATATTCTGTTAGTATTTCCATGCAGAAAACAACGAATTCAATAATTAAAATCTTAATTTTCATGTTGTTAGGGTTGTGGCCAGAAGTTAATCGCCATCTAATCGTTTGTTCTCAATTTCGCTCATTTTTGTTCAAAACATTCAGGAGAGTTGTTATCTGGAAAGTTTCTTTTAGCTCAGCTTTCTTTAAACACTCACGGCATTCTTGAAAGATGTGACACTGGAAATAAATTAACAATGGGTGGTCTTGAACTGTTGATTTATTTTAGAAATATGTATATTAAAAACATTTAAGGTATCATTCAGTAAAATAATATAGTATTTTTGAGTATTTTTTAGTTGATTTATAAATAACAGTATTTTGATATATCAATAAAGACCATATACTCCTAGTTTATCCGACAAAATATTCTGTCCCCCTATGGGTATTGCTAGCAAGGGTACTGGTCACATTCAACATGTCGCAAAGGTATATTAATCATTTAGAAATTCTTAGGTAATTTAGTGAGATGATCAGAAATTCGTGAATATTTTAAATGTAACTTTACACTTATGTCGAGCGACTAATTTATTGGTTAACTTTGTAGTCATTTAAAGCAAAAATTAATTTATTCATCTAATGTTCGTTACAATAGTTAATAATATGAGAAAACATGGTCATTATTCATTGATAATTTTAAATTCTTTATCATTTGGAGTAAATTTGTTTGAGGCAAAAATAATTAAAGGAGTCATAATAGAAATATGGTTATCATTTATCCAATTAAGGGGCTTATTAGTTAGAAATATATATTAAAAAGTAACAATTATTTTCTAATTTAATTAGATGATCATTAGACGTAATATATCTTTGCGAGAAATTTAAGATGTTTGAGTAACCAAAACATGGATATTTTGTACGATAAATTTATGAATATTGGTTAATTTAGTCATTAAAATAATAATATAATAAGGTAATTTAGGAAAATATCATTTATCCATCCGATAACAATATTCCTTCAATAGATATTCAACCGATTTAATTTCTAATTAAAATCATAAATTTCCTTCAAAGATCATTTTTCTTTAGTTGTTTTCCAATTCTTTTAAGTTAATATTTCTCAAGCTTTGTCAACGATATCCCCAAAATGAATAAAATAACTTCTTAAATAAAAATAATATATATACTCTGAGTTTATCCGACAACATATTTTCTCCCTCTATGGGTACTGCTTGTAAGGGTATTGGTCGTAAGGGTACTGTTCGTAAAGGTACTGCTGTGTTTTATTTAGGCAAATATTTGGTTATTATTTGGCGTTAAATTCATTGGTAATTTTTTAGAGTTAGCGGGATTTTACCAACATTTTTTTTTGTGAATTTCATGTTAATTGATGGTGAATGTGGTGAAATATTTGTAGGAAATATTCATTTTAGCGAATTTTGATCTTTTACTGAGGTCTTTGAATTTAGCTACTAAATTATTTCAATGGAAGAATGTTTGTAACAATTAAATAAAATTCATATTTTGAAGAATTTCTATGGATTTTAAGATATATTAAAGGGCTCAAGTGGGTGAAATTATATTCGGTTGGATTTAGTGAAGGTTAAGATGGTAATATATGATTTTTAAGGGGGTTTTTAAAATGCTAGAAATATTTGGTGAGGGATCGGTTAATGTTTTGAATATTTATATATTCTTATTGGTAAAATATCAAATTTTGAAGGGAAATAGTCAGCTGTGAATAGTTCCTGTGAAATTATATCGTTTTAGAGGTTGCACAGTAATTTATGTTTCAGAACCAGTTTTAATTAATTATCCACGGTTTTATTAATGGTTAATGATCAATTTACTTGTTTTTGACAATGAGAAATTTGAAATCTTTAGAATTAATTGATATCAATGGTTATTGCTTTAAATTATTTTTATTTAAGAAGTTATTTTATTCATTTTGGGGATATCGTTGACAAAGCTTGAGAAATATTAACTTAAAAGAATTGGAAAACAACTAAAGAAAAATGATCTTTGAAGGAAATTTATGATTTTAATTAGAAATTAAATCGGTTGAATATCTATTGAAGGAATATTGTTATCGGATGGATAAATGATATTTTCCTAAATTACCTTATTATATTATTATTTTAATGACTAAATTAACCAATATTCATAAATTTATCGTACAAAATATCCATGTTTTGGTTACTCAAACATCTTAAATTTCTCGCAAAGATATATTACGTCTAATGATCATCTAATTAAATTAGAAAATAATTGTTACTTTTTAATATATATTTCTAACTAATAAGCCCCTTAATTGGATAAATGATAACCATATTTCTATTATGACTCCTTTAATTATTTTTGCCTCAAACAAATTTACTCCAAATGATAAAGAATTTAAAATTATCAATGAATAATGACCATGTTTTCTCATATTATTAACTATTGTAACGAACATTAGATGAATAAATTAATTTTTGCTTTAAATGACTACAAAGTTAACCAATAAATTAGTCGCTCGACATAAGTGTAAAGTTACATTTAAAATATTCACGAATTTCTGATCATCTCACTAAATTACCTAAGAATTTCTAAATGATTAATATACCTTTGCGACATGTTGAATGTGACCAGTACCCTTGCTAGCAATACCCATAGGGGGACAGAATATTTTGTCGGATAAACTAGGAGTATATGGTCTTTATTGATATATCAAAATACTGTTATTTATAAATCAACTAAAAAATACTCAAAAATACTATATTATTTTACTGAATGATACCTTAAATGTTTTTAATATACATATTTCTAAAATAAATCAACAGTTCAAGACCACCCATTGTTAATTTATTTCCAGTGTCACATCTTTCAAGAATGCCGTGAGTGTTTAAAGAAAGCTGAGCTAAAAGAAACTTTCCAGATAACAACTCTCCTGAATGTTTTGAACAAAAATGAGCGAAATTGAGAACAAACGATTAGATGGCGATTAACTTCTGGCCACAACCCTAACAACATGAAAATTAAGATTTTAATTATTGAATTCGTTGTTTTCTGCATGGAAATACTAACAGAATATTTTTTAATTCAAAAAATCTTCATTATAAATTTTTGAATTTAAAAAATTAAATGAAGGATATATAAGTGTACATAATATTATAATATTATATAAAATTATACTGTATTTATTAATAAATTTAGAATACATAAAATTATAATATTATAATATTTTATAAATACTATATAATAATGTTTAAATATGCTTAAATAACTAAATTGTTTAAATATGTTTAAATACTAAATTTAAATTATTTAAATTTAAATTAATTAAATATAATTATGATATAACTTTATTTCTTTCGTTTTAGTATCCATAAAGTAAGTAAATAAAGAATTTACTACAATATTTTAATTATTTTACTTAGTAATGAAGAAAATGAATTATATGATTATGAAGAAGATGAGTCAGACAAAATGGTGAAACACTAAAAGACTTATGTTCTGGATTTAGAGATTTCTTATTAAAACATGAATTATATGATTATGAAGAAGATGAACCAGACAAAATGGTGAAACACTAAAGGAGTTATAGTTTTTAGATTTAGAGATTTCTTATTAAAACATGAATTATATGATTATGAGGAAGATGAACCAGACAAAATGGTGAAACACTAAAGGAGTTATGTTCTGGATTTTTTAAATGAATTAGCTGATTGTAGGTGTCCTTCAACATGAATGTTTACTTATCAGACTTAAATTATGTAAACTTTCTTTCAACGAATGTCAAGAAAAATGGGAAAACCGATGTTTTAACAATTAGATATTGTAAAATATTCGTTACACCTGAAGAATATTATTAATAATGTAAGACATGAATTAATTCTTTAAAATAAATATATTATATTTAGGTATCTGTGTTTTATGGTGGGAAATGTCATTGAAAAAGTATACCACAAATAACAGTTGCCTAATAGTCAGGTAGAATTTAATTTCTGACGATAAAATGATAAATAACATCTGTAAGTTAATGGCTTTTAAATTTTAGCAATGATAGTTGACACCGCATCAGAAACTAAGAAATACGTCCAATTTGCAAGATGTATTCCAAATGGCCTGATGGAGATGATAATTTTGAGATAGATTACCAGCAGAAGAGCGAGAAAAATTTGTAAATTAAATATAATAGGGTTGGGTGGGTCCTCTTTATCCCTTAATTAATATATATTTACAAGCTGATCGTCGTGGTGGGCGGTTGTAATCTAACTAGTGGGAGGCCTCTGTAAATATATATTTGTGTTAGTGAAAACATTAATTAATTTGGTTATAGTGCCAATGACGCATGTATTTTGAAATTATACGTTTCGAATGTGCTGGTAGTTGACTACCCATGCTAGGCGTAATGTTCCGTACGGAAAGCTATAATGCCCAGGTTCTTCTGACCCCACTTGGGGGAGGCACAGACGACCCTTGTGGACGCGAACAAATATCCACCGTGTCTTTCAGGCACAGATATTTGGTCACTGCTCATTAGGCCTGGCAATACTAAATGCATAAACTTTGCCTTGTCCTCTCTTGTCTTGATTTTTATCGTTTAAATATTAAAGTATGTGTGATAGGTTTTATTTACTAACCTTAATAAACCATAATATGCTTTAAACTCGAAAACCCTTGCGACATGTTGAGTGTGACTAGTACCCATATGACCAATACCCATAGGGGGACAGAATATTTTGTCGGATAGACTAGGAGTATATACACCCATGTTAAACAAGGTATGTGTATATAGAATGTGTGTGTAAAATTATTGTCAACTTCCCGTGAAGGCAAACACAGAATATTGCAAACATATAATAATTCTCTACCCCATAACTTAGTGTGTAAAAATTATTTTAGGTTTTTGACTAATTATAATAATAATAATAATAATAAAGTTTAATGGGTTGTGTGTGTATGTGTAAAAATATTTTATGTTTTTGACTAATATTTGCAATAATAATAATAATAATAATAATAATAATAATAATAATAATAATAATAATAATAATAATAATAATAATAATAATACTTTGAAATTTTATTTGAAAATAATTTGCGACATGTTGATTGTGAGTAGTACCCTTGTGACCAATACCCATAGGGGGACAGAATATCTTGTCGGATAAACTCGGAGTATATATAATAATAATATTAATAATAATAATATTGATTAAAACTTTGAAAATAATACTTTGAACAATATTTGATGAAAAAGTTCCTGAAATAATCATGAAAATGTTGAAAATCGTGAAAATATTGAAAATGTAGAAAATTATGAAAAAATTGATAATTATTAAAAAATGCAAATGATGAAAATGTTGAAAATCCTGAAATTGACGTAGAAATTAAGTTTTATGAATATGTAAGTAAATAATAATAATGAAACTTCTAAAAAAAATAATAATTAGAACTTTGCAAATAATAATAATAATTCTTTGAAAATAACTTTGAAAATATTAATAATAATAATAAGATGAAAAACTTTCAAAATAACTGTAAAAATAATAATTTAATAATAATAGTAAAGAAATATTGAAAAATATTAAAATATTCATGCAAATGATGAAAATGTTGAAAATCATGAAATTGATGTAGAAATTAAGTTTTATGAATAATTGCAAATAATAAGAATAATAATAATAATAATAATAATAATAATAATAATAATAATAATAATAATAATAATAATAATAATAATAATAATAATAATAATTTTGAAAATAACATCTTCCACGCGGGCGTTAATATTTTAAAAGAAAATATTGAAAATTAAAAAATAATAATATGTAATCAACGATTTAAACAAATTATATTATTACGTATTCGATAATTAAAACAAAAAATTATATGATCAATGATTTAAACAAATTATATAATCAACGATTTAAACAAAATTAAATTATTATGTAATTGATAATTAAAACAAAATTATTAGTTCTAAAAATATTAGGCTTCGATTACGTAATAGTTCTAAAATATGTGGCATCGTTCTAAAAATATTAGTTCTAAAATATGATGAGTCATCGTATGAGTCATCGTTCTAAAAATGTGATGAGTCATTGTATGAGTCATCGTTCTAAAAATATTAGGCATCGTTCTAAAATTATGACGTAATCATTCTAAAAATATTAGGCGTCGTTCTAAAAATATGACGTAATCATTCTAAAAATATTAGGCATCGTTCTAAAAATATTAGTTCTAAAAATATGATGAGTCATCGTATGAGTCATCGTTCTAAAAATATGACGTAATCATTCTAAAAATATTAGGCGTCGTTCTAAAAGTATGACGTAATCATTCTAAAAATAAGAGGCATCGTTCTAAAAATATTAGTTCTAAAAATATGATGAGTCATCGTATGAGTCATCGTTCTAAAAATATGATGAGTCATTGTATGAGTCATCGTTCTAAAAATATGAGTCATCGTTCTAAAAATATTTGGCATCGTTCTAAAAATAAGGTGAGTCATTGTCTTTGTTCTAAAAATGTGATGAGTCGTCGTATGATAGGAATCTATAGATCATCTTAAAGGTCTTGCACTGAGCTTTAAGATGAGGGATCGTCCAATAAAATCGGTTGGCGGGAACATTAATTTTTGGGATGAAAAAAAGTATGTCACCGCTGGACCAATTAATAATATTTGAATAATAATAATTTAACTTTGAAAAGATGGTGGTCATCAAATGTTAATAACATTAACACTATTAAAGATATATAAGATACCTATAGCACATCTTAAAGGTCTTGCAATGGTCTTTAAGATGAGGTATCGTCCAATAAAATCTGATGGTGGGAACATTAATTTTTGGGATGAGAAAAAGTATGTCACCGCTGGACCAATTAATTAAAACAAAAAATTAAATTAAAAAAATAAATGACCTTGACCTTGACCTTTTATTTAAAAAAAAAATTTCCCCGGGGGGGGAGGGGGTATATGTGGCCGGGCGGGCTCACATCATACTACTTCCATCACCACAAGAAGTTATGAAAACCTTTTTTTTGTTTTGGTGAGCTACTTCTTGTAATGGCAGAGTGTAAAAATAGTGTGCAAAAATCAATATAAATGATATTTTCAATATTTCTAAATAAAATTGTAAATAAAACAATACCATAAATAATATTTCAAAAAATACATATGTAATTTGAGATACCAAAATTTCTTAATACAGTAACTACTCTCTTATCCGCCATTTTCTGGAATCCGCCAACTTATTTTTGCAAAAAAAAATGTGTAAAATGTGTAGGGGTGTAACCCCCCCCCATGATTCCAACAACAATATAAAAAACTATAATTAATAAATATATAAACTTAAAACAATTTAAGAAATATTCCGAATGCCGATATATATATATATATATATATATATATATATATATATATATATATATATATATATATATATATATATATATATATATATATATATATATATATATATATATAACCCCCCCTCTATATATATAAAAATAATATATATAAGCCCCCCATGGATTCATCCTGCGTACGCGCCTGTAACTGGATAATAAAGAAATTAATTTTTACAAGATTTTTAATAAATTTTATGATTTTTTACTCTACAAGCCGCTATTTTCTAGAAACCGCCACCTTTTTACATAGTCCCGTTTTTGGAGGATAAAAGAGTAAATAACACGAATAATGTAAAAGCGAATAAGAGTATGTCAAATATTAAAAATTGGTCCATCTTTTTAGAGGCTAGATCTGCATTTTTCATCAATATCCTGATTAAGTGTTGTGGCTATTGAATGTAATAAGCATCCTAACCTTCCTTATAAAGTTTCAACTTCAAAGCAACCAAAAAATTTTCAATCTAGAAATATTTACGGAGAAAATAAATTTCTCAATGAAAGAAATGTTCAATTCATGGAGCAGATTTGTATGAATCTAGCTTACTTATATAAATTAAAATAATATACCAACGCGGTGAGAACTTCTTTAAACAGGTTTATTGGCACTTACCAGTTGACGCTTAAAAATTACGGATGACGTCATCATAGCAACGTCACAATACAATATTGGTGTCGTTTCGAAGTCAACATACATCAATTAAAGTCACTATGTCACAAATCCCCTTATAAGTATGTCACAAATTTCTCAACCTCCCCCCCCCAGAAATTAAGACATTATGTACATGTTTATAAATCATACATGCAAGAAATTTGTATTAATAATAGACTGCGTTCAAAAATAATAATAATAATAATAACACTAAACTTCTTAAAGCACTGTGTCTAACTCTATGTGTCATTCGATGGTACTTGAATAAATCTGAATTAATGCATAAGTAATGGTAAGTAAATTCAATTTCTGTACGGAGCTATGTTGTGATGTATTTAGCCTTAGGGCCGCCCCCGATGTCGTCTTCTCAACGACGAAACGGGCATTAAGATATAGGCTACTTATTACTATTATTATTATTACGAAACGTCATTATTTTATTATTATTTCTTGCACTACATTATTTTAACCTTGCATTTAATAATGATCTTGCAAACTCAAACTGAAATTCAGAACATCTTTGTTGCACGCATAAATTATTGTATGGCATTTACGTGGTTGAAATAGAAAAATTTGTTTGCAAGCAAAATTTAACGGCCTCTAATGTGCGTGAATACTTGTTTACAGAAGGATATACAGAGTCAGGCTTACTTACAGGCATTTAATAATAGTACGAAATGCCTATTAGTACGTAGTTATAAAGTTGAGTTCACTAAGATCCAATTCAATTTTCTATCAACGCGGTCCTATTAGCGGGGGCCATTTTGACAGGGTACCAAATACAACTGCTTGTAGGAACATCAATGTTTTTAAACTGTTCAATTATTAGTGGCAATCTGTACTAGCAGCTGGTTGATTGGAAGTATTTTAATATAATAATTTGTAATTATTTTAATAATTGCTGCCGGACTGCTGCATTTACTGTGAGCCTGCTGTCATATACCTGTTTACTGTGTCCACTGTCCATTTTGTAGAGTCTGGTATTGTGACATAATTTTTAAAAACAATTTATTCAATATGCAAAAATCACTTATAATCGATTTCATCAAACATCGTTTCCAAAATGATCAATATATAGCAAGTTGTTCGCCCAGTTAACATATAAAACCTGCCATTAATATGTTTATCACCCTACTTCCGTGTCCTTTAAATTTATCGCCTCTGAAGTAACCTTCCTTAGTCGATATGGTACATGGTTAATGGCTACATCATTTGATTAGGTTAATATTTTATTGAAACTCATAATAATGAAAAAACTTATTAAATAATTAGATAAATTGGTTAATCGAATATAAATTTAACAATTATCAATGAAAGGAAAATTAATAACCAAACCATACAGAAATAAGCATTCTACACGAATCATACGTTTCGGAATTGATTTGTTTTGATTCATGCAATTTCTTTAACCTTAATTCAAAATCATGTTTCAATTTTTCAATATAACATTGACGAATTTTAAAATCCATTTGGAAGTATTTTGATTTTTGTTCTTCATTCCAAAAATATGGCGTTAATAGATATCGCGGGAATAAAAATCTGAACTCCATTTAAAAATCACTTTAGTTAGTAAAATTCCTACAGAAATGGTATTAATATCATACTTCCTGGTAACACAGATAATGTTACAACTGGCATAGATTTCACTATCATAGATGGAAACTATTTTTAAATACTAATCTGTTTTATTTATTAAATTTAGAATTACCTTTCTAAAAACGTTTAATTCATTTCTGCTAAATGATGATAATGATGATCCAATCATAAATTTACCACGAGACACAACATAAACATGTAAATCTGCAACATAAAGACGCAAGCCTAAAATTTAAATTTAAAAAATTTATTTCACTCCTATTATTTGAATACCATTTTTGCATAGTGTATATCCACTAAATGATTTCGGATGTTTAACTTCCCAATGTTTTTCAACTTTATTTACAAATGATTCATAAGAGTTTATTAAATACGAAAAAATATTCGTTGATTTTTTCCCCATCAAATATTCTGAATCTAAAATATTCGATATAGTCAAATCTACATAATATAAATAACATGAAAATCTAAAATTATTTATATATATCACATGAATTTGAAATTTAAATTTTACTGGTGATAGAAGCTAATTAAAATAAAACTGTTTATAATATGATTTAATAAATGCATTACAAAAATAAACACATATATTAATAATATAAATTAAAATAAATAAGTTCAAAAAATTTGCTACTTTTAAATATTTAATTTTTATTGATGAAATAACAATTTAACTGAAGACTTTTTACTAGCTACCAGATGTGTATCTATGGGAGTCAATTTTCCCCGGCGCTGACATGAAAGTCCTAGAAGAGGATTCATTGTATTCATGCTGGACTTAAAATTTTACAAAGTTAACCTTAGGAGTCAGAAAGAAAGAACTGTAGTATCTTTCCTTCGTCAATATTTCTGTTTAAAACAAATTTTATCAAAAAAACAGTTTTAAAAACATTTTAAAACTGTCTTGTTCATAGAGTCACAGCAGAAGATGCTCTTATGCATACTCAGATGTGACGTTATCCAGGGACCACCATACTAATGCCATTAATTATATAGATACATATTGCTGCCTGAATACTGCTGACTCAGAACTTGAGAAGCATGGTCATAAACCATGGAAGTCTCTAGCCTGGCTGGAAATTGATACCCGGTTCAGACTGAATCTGAGTCACGAGTATCAATGTTCAGTCTCAATAAAATTGCATCTGGTATTAAAATTTATATAATCTTGTTCAATGCATATAGTGCATTCCATCTCGATGTATTGAATTATTCATTTTTGGCTGGCTTTAGACTGTCCTACTTTGAATGCAGTACTAAGCTGTTTTATGCGGTAATCTACTTCGTTGTTGATATTTTGAACAAAAAATAATAAAATAATTTATTTTTATACTAAGAAAAGTTGGTATCATTCTAAACAAGAAACACTAAGAAACTGGTATGTTGCTGTTAATTGTGTACTATGATTTCGTTACTATAAGACTAAATTAATTATAAAAATGAACATAGTAACACATCAAGTAATTTATTCAGTGAAAAATACAATGCACTAAATATTAATCATATTTAATGTAGGCCTACGAATAATTAATATTAATAGGATATTAATATTATTAAAAAATTAAATTTACTTTTTTCCAAAGTTGTGTCATTTTTTAATTTTCTTGCCTTCAGATCATGTCAGGAAGAAAATTAAGTGGCACTCAAAGCTGGTAGAAAAAGGCTGATATCAATAATGAAGCAAAAAGTCGTCACTTAATGGAAAGATTCTTTAAAAATTCTAAAACTGACGATGAATTATCAGAATCGCACAATTATTTAGATGAGTCATCAGAAGACGATGCTAGTCAAAATGAAATGAAAATTTTTGATCAATGCAATATTCTTGCTCAAATATAGAATGAAACAGAAGTAGAGTTATCGTAGAGTACGAAGATAAAGAGCTGCCGGAGAGTGACAATGCTGAAAATAGCAAAGGAGATAAAGACGATGATGTTGACTCACAAACTGTTATTCCTGTCGTACTCCTGTTCAAAAAGTTAGAACTAGCAAAGGTGTCACAAAAGCTTCGAACTGAACTGTTAACCAGTTGAAATTCAGTATTTAAACACTCAGAAAATCCGTTTACAGTTGTTAATGGTCGCTCAATGAAAACAACATTGTTCAAACGCCAGCTTGCTAATGGAGATGAAGTGAATCGATCATAGTTACTTTATTCCCCGACAAAGGAAGCTGCATATTACTTTTGTTGATTGTTGTTTATTTCGTCGACTTCCAATTCCTTTCCTTCTATCTTCCTTTGTATTGGCTGATGGCTTTAAAAGATGATAAAAATCTGAAAAACGTGTGACACATGAAAACAGCTCTAGTCACCGTCAGTCCTTTACTACTTCGACAGAAGCAGAGCGAATAGAAAAGGCATAGATGCAAAAATTGAAAATCAGATTCAAAGAAAAAAATGTGATATTTTAAAACTTGTTCTTAATTGTGGAAAGTTCATTGCCTCTCAAAATATGGTAATACGCGGCCATAATGAAAGTTTGACTAATGAAGATGAAACAAATGGTGGAAACTCTGTCTCTTGTCAAACTCATTGCTCCGTACGACTCATTTTTGGCAAACCCCCTGAAACATGTAAAGGAAAATCCAAGATCAGTCTCCTACCTATCACCAGAAATCCTAAATGAATTCATCAGCATTTTTGAATTTACTGCAAGGAATCAATTGTTTACTGATATCAGAAAAAATAAATATTATGGTATTTTACTGGAATCAACTCCTGATTCCGGACATAGAAAGCAATTTTCTGATGTGATCAGGTTTGTGGATGTCAATTTTGTGAGCAAGAAAATCACAATAAAAGATTCATTTCTGGGATATATTGAGATCCATGCAAATGATGCAGCTACTTTAGAACGGAAAACTTATCTGCAAGCAATCATTCGCTCAACATAAAGATAGAATTAATAGAAATTCAGGAAGACCTAGGTTTATAGATGCACCATAAAACATCACAATCACCAATAAAATTCTAGAAATTTGTTGCAGAATCAAAATATCAACGTTTGAAAAATGGAACTTGTTAATTAATTTCAATATTTGGTATTACTTATTGCTGCGAATTAGTGGAATAAAGTGAAAAGGTATCGAAATTGAAGCTGGAAAACATGAGAGGGGTAGATTAGGGTAGGATGAAGAAGACTGTGAGCAAGAAATTGTTAGAAAATGTTTAGAAAGGGTCGTAAAACAGGCAAATATGAAAAAATGTAAAATATTAATTAATTAATTGTCTAATGGGAAACCCGAGCTAATGGGAAACCCGAGCCAATGGATAACCCGAGCGATGAAGAAAACCCGAGCACGGCAATTTGGAAGGGTAAACAAACGAGGAATTCAGAGGGCAATTATCCAAACAGCCGGATAAATGAGGGTAAACAAAAGAAGGGGAATTACGAAGAGGGTCAATAAAAAATAGCTAATTAGCGAATGATAACTAAAGAAGTCAAAAATGGGGCAATTACAACGATTATGGGAGTATATAAAGAAACTACAAATTCACATAATCGGCGGTGACCTTAGGTAGGGAAGAAGAATCAGACGATAGGAGTTCGAGGAATAAAATAAAAGAAGAAAAAGATTTATAAGAGGAATTGAGGAGTCGGAAAGGAATATTAAAAGAGTTTAAATCAGAGAGCGGAATCAAACAAAAGGTGAAACTATTTTTTAAATCGTACAAGGTCGAGTTCGATCGGAAATTGTAAGAAAATTGTGGTTAACTAAAAGTCTCTTTATTTATCGAGAATTGTAAATTTTCTAAAAAACAAATATTAATTTTTGGAACACGTGGAGTCAGAGTAACAAACGGTTGATTTTTGGTATCATAAAACCCAACATATAATAAAAGAATAAATTTTAACTTAAAAAACCGGAAAATATTTTTATTGTGTAATTGTGGCTCTTGAAATTTTTTAATTTAGAATTTTGGCTCCAGTCAGTAGAAAGTTTGGTCACCCCGGATATATATGTAGCAATAGAATTTTAAAAAAGTCAAATAGGCTCAGTCCGTAAATCTAGTGTTAATCATGTTTTATTTTTTAAATTCTTGCTTATTTGGTGTTTTGTTATGATTTTAAATCGACTTCTTGGGGATTTTGCTGGTGAGGTTTGCCCGGACAAAAATTAATTAATTTATTTATTAATTATCAGTTTTCTGGCCTAACATAATCGTAAACTAAACAATAGTGGTGGAAATAATGTTTTGTATATATTTGTTGCATCTATTTATTGCATCTATTTATTGCATCTACATCAAATTATAAGATTTATTCTTTTAAAACTAATTAAATTTTAATTAAAGTTCAAATGAAATTAATAAAAAATAATAATTTATAATTTTATTTTTACCAACTAAACTCTGACTTTACAACACATAGCCAATTATGAATTACGAAATATTTTACAATTAATTTATCAGATTTGGGTTCATCAAATGATTTTATTTATTAATTTTTCCTAAATATATGAGCAAGCATAGCCTAAAAAGTTTACATTACTAGATTTTGAATCGAAGCCTATTTAATAATTTAATATAGTTACTTATTAAGTATACTTTTATTCTTTATTATCATGCCCGACTTGTAAAGACTTCTATAAAAATTGTTTAACACGAGGTTATCAATTTAAATTCTAAATATGAGAACAATTTTATATTTTAGAAAATTATGTTTTTGGTAGCAGCATCAATTAAACATTAAACAAATTAATGATAAGATAAGCCTTTGAAGGAAAATATTTATTATATGAACATTTTGCAAATACTTATCATTTGTTTGTTTAAAATTTTATATTTTATAATAAATGAGTAGAGTAAAATTAAAACAATTTGAATATATTTTAAAAAATGTATGCTCCTGTACAATCAAAAATAAACTGCAACCAAAATAATCGAAATGAAAATAATAAATGAAAATATTATGAAATCTGAGAAATATCTTGTGAAGAGTTTGAATAATTATTTTCCAAAATAGGAGCCAAGACGTAATAATTAATTTGTCCAGGGTTACTCATGTCTGGATAAGACCATGACATTTGATGATCCAGATCCAAATGCATATTACGATTGGAATCTTTTTCTTCTGATTTAAATGTGATTTCTGATTCTGAACCATCAGCTTCACCTCTTAAAGAGTCGATTGGTTCCTATAAGTTAGAAGCATATAAAACTAAAATTTCGTGTGTTAATAAATAAAAGTGCAATATTTTTCGATGGTCATGTGAAGCACTATTATACTAAAGCACAGAACAAAGTTCACAACACTCCTCTAAGTAAAATATCTGAAATCACATTTATTATCATAAAAGTGCGCTGTATAACATACATACTAAGTGAACTAATTTTCTTAATTCATTTTCAAATTGTTAAAATTTTGTTTTAATTTTCATTTAAGAAAATGCTTATTAAAACCTGGACAACTTAAAATTATTTTGCTATTCAAAATTTCATTCCATTTCATATTTTCGGTCACATAAATTAGCAAAAATTCAAAGAAAATTTAATTAATTAACAAGATTATTCTTCAATTAAATGACACTATTAATACTATTATCTAAAGTGTAGAGTTTTTGATTTAAGTTACAACTCTTTGAAAGGGATATTCAAACTTCAACATTCCAATATTTTCCTTAGTTAGTAAAGAAATTCATAATAGAAATTTAGGAATGGTCATATATTATATCCATAATATAAAAGAAGATTTTTCATCCAGATTTGATAAAATAAAAACATACGGTCCATTGTTTTCATTAATTTTATTTCCCAGTGGAACGGAAGGAAAAAAGATATAAATCTGAATTATTTTAAATTTCTTGAAATTGATCAATTTTCACTTGAATTAATTGATTTTAAAATCTCAAGTATTTTGCAAGAAAATTCAAAGTATTAAGAGCAGAACTTGAGAAAACTGAATGAAAAATTTAATATAAAATTGTTGGAAATCACTTCCACAGAGATTTTCGAGCAAAAGTGTTGGATTTGCTTTGTTATCGGCTTTCGGTTCCAGCTACGTTTGTGAGCTAATATTTTCACAAATGAAATTTATTTTCAATTTAAGAACAGTTTGACACTAAAAATTCAGGTATCCTTATCAGATTGAAAACAACAACATACCAACCTAATTTAGAAAAAATGTGCAAGGAATTTCAACATCAAGGAAGTCATTAATTATCAATGCTTTACTTTTCTTTCAATGTTATAACATATTAATAAAAAATTAATAAAAAAAATTTAATTATTAAAAAATGAGTTAATTTTATACCAAGAATCGAAGATATTGTATTTTACCCGTTTATAAAAAAAATTTGCCTATAACTGATAAGACAAATTGACAAGGCAATTCGATTATGCCAGGTTAAAAAGAGATGGTGGATAATTTCATTTCTTAGTTACGTAAACTTCTTTTATTGGGAAGGATTATAAAACTATGAATTTTCACATTAAAAGCATTTTCTTTTGATATAGATAATTTATTAGTTGCTATTTGAATCCAATCATTTAAATCTCGAAAAACTCAAAAACTCACTCAAAGTGTCCAGTAATAATAGCTTTAAATGTATAAAATTCCGCCTACTCACTTTCAATGTTCCATGTTTCATACAAGAGAAAATTAATTGATTTCAAACGATTAAATGTAATTTCTTATATAGATACAACAAAATATTTAAAATCTAAATAATATTTCAAAAAACTGTTCCATACTTATTTTATTTGTATCACATTTGATTTTATGCAAACCAAACAAAAATGCAAAGTTTGGATGGATAAAAAACTCAATACAACGCAAGACAATGGAAACACTAATTGAAAATATGGAATAATTTTTCCCAAATAAAAAAACGGAAGGTGAATTGGTGAACAGTGAATTATTGGCATATTTATACAATTATTTTATCTGACAAATTATATTTGCATCAATTGTATGAATTTCCTTTCAATCAACATTCATAAATTTTCTTTTTCTGCTTTAATATAATAGAATTAAATACCCCAGTGGTTTCCGAACTTTTTGTAATCCCACCCCTGCTCAATTTTTATAACAATATAATATTGTCTTCATATTATAAATTATTTAATGGAATATAGAAAAATATCATATTTTGTATAAATGTAATTTTTATATATCAAAAGTATTTATTTATAATAATAATTAACAAATCTTCGAAAAATACAAAAAAATACACATTGCAGTAGATAAAAACTGTCTATAATAAACGAAAATAATCAATAAACGATATTTTAAGTAACACAAACTTACTTCTGTTGAAAATTCATCAACAGTTACATCTACTAATTTATTATGGGTTTCAAAAAAATATATAAAAGATTAATGAAACATGTAAACACTGCTCACATAATTCCTATAATAAAACAAAAATTCAAACAAGCGATAAAATGCATCGGTTGAAAACGAAACACAAATAAGTGATTTCTTTAAAAATGAACTCAAATTCACTTGAAAAAAAAGGCAGTGCGAAAATTCGTGAGTATCAACAAACATTGATATATTACTGATTTATAGTCTTCAAGCTCTCTTTTCAATTCAACGGATAAAATAATCAGTGGTGAAATTGGAAGAAATAAAAGTTCTTATAATAATATGATAATATTTAGTAATTAGTCATTTTTCTTTGTATGTAAATAATGCGAATAAGGATTATAAAAATTTTATCAATTACAATGCTATGTAGAATACATGTTTAATTTGACATAATAACATTTTAATAAGATCAGTGGACTTTTTCTCAGTACAATTTTTCTTAAATTGTAGTATCATTGAAAATATTCGCTCCTATTAGCTCCTTTTCAATCACTAAACGAGATTGATACTTTGTCATTAACACAGTTACACTAGAAAAGCATATAAGTAAGATGTTACAAATGACAATAGAATTAGTTACACAAAAAAGTTGTAAATGCAAATGTCAACCTTAAGGATTAGTTTGAGTAAAAAGGTAAATTTTACTGAATTTTCTCACAATTTCGGTCTTTATTTCATCATTAGGTTAAGATAAATTTTTGATAAAACATTTTTTTTGAAATGTTATTGTGTTAAAATATGCATGAATTAGATTAACTCATATTTTGCTATTTATAAATTTTGATTTATACAATCAAGACATTTAAAAAAAACTTAATTCTATGTTTACCTTTTTAATTTCAGCTCCTGGAATATCTGGCCGTTCATCGACATTATATATCTCTTGACCATCAAAGGATTCAACGTGGATGTCTTCTATTACCTCATCAAGATCTCCTATTTGTTGAAGCAATTGTCTTTTTTGTTCACTATGAATATAAGGTAGATGAATATTCGAAACCTCAGTATCTTTTATTTCGATTATCGAATCTTCCGATTCAGACGAATCAAAGTTTTCCGATTCTCCTGATTCAATTTGATAAGCGGAAAAATTACTTGGAACATTTTTTAATGCCTCGCATAAATAAGAATGCTGAAAGTTAGGTTCCAAAGCATTTGATAACGCTTTCTTGAAAATATCATCCAATGATGACAAAGTCCTAATCACATTGACCAATGATCCAATGAAATGAGAAGGCATGTATTTCAAAAGTCTAACACACCTACAAAATAATTATGACGTTGATTGAAAATCATTCGCATATATTAAATTTATCATGTGATTTTATACATTAGATTTAAAATATATCAAAGCATGTGATATAATTACTCGGAAATAAAATTACAAATTTAGGACATTTCAAAAATATTATTGACGACTGATTCGAAAATGCCAGCTGTTTTTCAAAATAATCGGGGTGAATTTCACTGGTTTGGCATGTGATATGCGGTTATAATTTCAAGAACATGAAAATTAAAAAACACAATTCTTTTTACAAAATCTTTAGTTATAATAATCAAT
Organism: Schmidtea polychroa; assembly: GCA_959609185.1. NCBI lineage: Eukaryota > Metazoa > Platyhelminthes > Tricladida > Dugesiidae > Schmidtea > Schmidtea polychroa. Next base: position 31,589 of record CAUHTR010000230.1, read on the forward strand.
CAATGATTGCAATTTGTTTCATATGATGCCACGAAAATTCAATGATAAACATTGTTAACATTAAGCAACTTTAATACAGTTGTGTTTGTGATTGATGCATTTTTAAATGACAATAGATCAATATTTTTAGGCATCATAACAATAAACAATAAAAACTTTATAAAAAAAACAAATAAACTTTAAAATTTTTTAAAAATTGAATTAATTTTTACGATACATATTTTCTTTAATTTGTCAACAATTTTAAATTTAATTTAGCATTCATCATTAACGTTAGAGCTACTGAGAAAATGAGATTTTTAATATTTTGATAGTTTTGATTGCATTTATAACGTATTTTCTATATATTTTTTAATTCTCTTAAATTTTATAAACCACACAAGCATTATTTGCAAAACGTTACCGGCTGACAATAAAATTTTAATTGGATTTTTTATTTATAATAATATTAAACAGGCTTTTACTTTTGTTTATATTTAAATATTTTTCCATAAAAAATTATTAGTTTTTATTAATTAAATTGGTTTTTCAAATGAATTTTAACTTAGAGCCTTAAAAATTAACGATTAAAATAAAAATTTGAGTTTTTTGTGATAATTTATCGATTTATTTTTCATGAAATCTAATATTGAAAGTCATAACCGTTTTCGAGAATAACTTACTTAAAGGGGGTTTAAACATCTTCCTTGATATCAATACAGCGGGGAAATGGTTTGAAAAAGGTCGACAATATTTGTCAAACAAGAAAGGATGTTTTAAACCAATTAGCGTCGACAGTGCAAGAATTTTCTTTTTTTATATGAAATGATGGTTTTCAGAAAAGATTCCTCTCCAACTATAGTCGAAAATCCTCAATAAACTTGAAACTTTCAGAAAAGCTTATCATATCATTTACTAATTATTTTAATGTTATTTTTTATAAGTAAAATCATTTATCGTTTCAATATTGATCAANTCTAAAAAATTTGAAGGTTATTTCGAATTAAAACATCTATTTGGTTTCCTTCAAAACTATAATCGTATACTCCATAATGTTTTATAGAATTACTTTGTAATAGAATAATAGATGATAAAATATTATTTTATGGAGCTGTAGATACAAAAGCTAAATTAAAATTAACAACAATTGAATTACACATACCTGAATGGACATTAAATCCACATGCTGAAATTAAACTTTTAGAAAGATTAAATTCCAACAAGTCCATAAATGTAAATTATTTAAATAGAATAATCAATGTATTTGACATGAGAGAAGGTTCAACATATTCTATAAAGATTGCAATTTTAGCATATCGACCAAGATATATTTTAATTGGATTCAAAGAAATCGATTCTTTCTTTCCAAAAAATAATAACTTGTTTATTCAAATGATTGGAGTAGATATTTTAAAATCAATTCAAATTCAATTGAATAATTATTATTATCCAGTAAATAAAATGGAATTTGATATAAAAAATAATGAAAATATATTCCCATATGAAAATTATATTCAAACATGTCAAGACTTTAAAGTAAAACCACAATTAAGTTTTGAAGATTTCAAAAATTTATATTCTATATTTTGTATAAATGTTTCAGATCAAGATGATAGATTATCCATAAATAATGTTGATGTTACCTTCATATAAAAAAGGATTATAATTTTAAAGCAAAAATATATACATTAATTCTTGAAGAAAAGAAAATAGAATTGAAGTTATATGGTGGAAAGATTTCAATAATTGATAATGTTAGAGGAGATTAAAATTATTATAATTAAATTTTAACTTTTTAAAAATGACTACTAAACGTTATTGGAGATGTGAAACTTGTTGTTGTGATGTTACAACACACCATAAAGCGAGCCATCTTAAAACTAAAAAACACCTCTCTCGATCTAAACTTGCTTCAGAGAGAGAGAGAATTTAATTCAATCAAGTAATAATAATATTCCATTAAATAATAAAATTTCATCTTCAAAAAATAATATTCCATGGTTAGATTTTGATCCTTCAAGTAGATTCGCTTTTGAATCACAAGTCCCTTGTAATTCAAAAGTTGCTTTTGAAGAACCCTCAAAAAATTTGTAAAACAGGGTGGGGATTTACAATCTTCAAAATTAACATCAACATTATTGAAACCCTTTACTACTGAAAAATATCCAGGTGAAAGACATTTATTTAAACACAACTATACTGGACCTGGAACACGATTAAATATTAGACTTGATGAAAATAATAATCCCAAACAAGAAGAGGAACCAATAAATAGAATTGACCAAGCTGCTATAAAACATGACATTGCTTACGATTCAAAAAATTTAGAGATAGACATGTTGCTGATGTTAATTTAATAAATGATTTAAATAATATACAAAATCCATCAACCCAAGAAAAGATTCAAAGAGCTTTAGTTAAATTAGCAATGAAGGGTAAAATTTTCATGGGTGCTAGTTTACCAAGGATGGCAAAAGATGTTGCTAATAAAAAGATTATTGAACAAGCACACTGTAAAACAACTCTCTCTCTAAACCAAGTTTATATCGAGAGAATGCATCCAAGACTGATTTACTAATCCCAACAGAATCACAAATAAAATATGCTAACGAATTACACCATGAATTCAGAAAAAATAAAAAATATCTAAAAGTTCAAGTTTATGAAAAAGATCATACTTGGTCTGCTAATTTAGTCTTTATGTCAACCAAATCATCAGACCCTGAAAAATATAAAATAATTTTAACCGTAATAGATTTATATACAAGATTTGCTTTTGCAAGATGTTTAGAAAAAAAAAGCTTATTCTATTACATAAGCATTTGAAAATATATTTGAAGAACATCAAAGAATTCCAAAATATTTATGGTGTGATAAAGGAACAGAATTTTATAACAACGTTTAACAAAATCTTTGCAAGAAAATGATATTAAATTATATTTAACAGAAAATGAAGGAAAAGCAGTCGTAGTTGAAAGATTAAATAGAACGTTAAAAAGTAAAATGTGGAAATATTTTACTGCTATTGGAAAACAAAAATGGAACAATGAACTATTGCAAAAGATGGTAAATGAATATAATAATGATGTACATATTAAAGAAATACCTTTAAATGCTTCCACAAACCCCGAATCAGTTTCTTTAACATTTTTCCAAAATATTAAAGAAAAACCAAGTTTAGATCAAGAGAAATTCTCTCAATCTAAACTTAAAATTGGGGTGATAGAGTAAGAATATTTAAATACAAAAATAAATTTGAAAAAGGATTCACAGCGAAATGGACAAACGAAATTTTTATTATAAATAAAATACATAATACAATTCCAATGACATATGGTATCATCGATGAAAATAATGAAGAAATATTGGGTAGATTTTACAATAATGAATTACAGAAATCAAGTTTTTAAAACAAGCTTTTCTGCAACTCATCCTTTTCTCTATTCAAGTAAATATAATTGTATTTTTTTTCCAGTGCTTAGCAACAAACATATCAAACATGTTCTTGTCGGGTTCAACATTTGAAAATAAATCACTATAAATCATATTCTTGTCACACTTGTCTAATTTAAAAAAGATGAAACAATTGGAGTTGTTTCTAATTGAATTTTTATCCAAAGCATAATAAGTTTGAGAGATGTAAATCACATTACAATTATTATGACGACCTCGAGTAAAAATAACTTTTTTGAATTTCTTGATTTTTCATATTTACAACATCATCAAACACAACTAGATTCTTTTTATCTTTGGAAAGAAAATCACAATGTAATATATCCCAAGGTTTTTTGGAGAATAAAACTTGTATTGATTCATCACCAACATAATCATTTTTATCAACCATATCTTATTCACAAATATTTTCCTTGTACCAATCAACCATATCACATGGTTGATTTACTTCATCAGGGCATCTGTGTTGATTTTTAAAAATATCAATGATTCCTTTTTTAGTTAATTTATTTTCAAATCCACATTTCAAAAGTTGTAATTCTGATTGGTTTATAGTTGTAGAATAAAATATTAAATTATTATAATCTAAAAAACCATCCTCGAGCAACATTCTCAAAAGAAGTGCATTCTTTCCACATCTTGAAGATCCAACAATTAACAATCTAAAGATATCAGGAAAAATTTTATTATTAAATTTACTTTTATGTCTTGTTAAAATTGGATTCCAAATATCCACTTTATTTATTTATAAAATGACGACTGAAGAATCTCTAAAACTCAAACAAAAATAAATCAGTAGTAATTGATGGCAAGAAATATTTTGTTGGAAAACTTGTCAAGGAAAAAGTGCAAGAGAAAATTAGTGAAGGTGGGATTTTACTATTGGCTGCTTTAATACCTGCAATCATTGCGGGTTTATCTGATGCTATTGGAATAGCTGGAGGGATTGCAACTACAGTTCAAAAATCTAAAGAAGCTCAAAAAACAGAATTAGAAAAACAAAAATTACAAAATGAAATTGATTTAACAAAAAAAGAAAGGAATGGGTTTATACCTTAATCCTTACAAAGGTAGAGGTTTAAATGATTTTCTCAAAAATCAAATTACAACAACTACAAAAGATGGAGATAAATTAAAAGAAGTATGTAAGTCTTTGAAAAATGGTTGTATTTGTGAATCAAAAGATGGTAAAGGTTTATATTTGAAACCTTGGAAAGAAAATGTATTTAATAATACCATAAAAGGGTATTATTAAATGGTATATGTACCATAAAGAACATCTACTATAAAATGGTATATGTATCATAAAATCGTATTTTATAGTATATAAAATGGTTAATGAAGAAAGATTGGCTTTGTTAAAAAAATTACATGTTGAACAAGACAAGTATAATAAAAAAGATTTAAGTCAACATACTGAATACATAGTTTTTAATGAATTAATGATGGAACAACAACAACCAACTCTTAAAGCTTTGAAAGAATTAAAACCCTCTTTATCCAACCACCCAAGAGAATTAGAACCCAGATATTTAAAACCCAAAGAATTAGAATCACCTAAGATTTAGAATTTTGGGATATGGAACCAATTGAATCAATTGAACAATTTGAAAATGAACAAGCTATTAGTCCAATAGAAATAATTCGAGATATGAAACCATATATTATTGACAACACAGAACCTAATAAAAATTTGACTGCAGAAACAATTAAACCAACGTTTTCTATTGAGAATGGATTTCAATTTATCACAATTAATAAACAAAAATTTCTATTGTATGATAATAATGGTGAATCATATATTCGTTCTAAAAATAGTCTTGAAATAGTTTTTTTAACGTATAAATATGAAATACACAAAAGATTTGGATCAATTAATTAAAGGATATTCTTCAGGTGATAAAAATGAAATTAAAATATATTTAGATTTAATAAAAATGGTGGGAGGTAAATCAAATGCAAAACATATCAGACTTTAAAGAATTATATAAATCAAAATGAAAAGGGATATACTGTTAAAGAAGGAAAGGGAATATGGGGAAAGGATTTTATTAATAAAACGAATTCTAATAAATGAATAGAAGGAAAGGATTTTATTAATCTTTTAATTCAACTAAGAAAATTATTAGCAGCAAAGAAAGCAGGTCATAATAATTTGAATGGTGATATTTTAAAACTATCTAAAAAACTATTAAAACATAAAATAATTTCACAGAATAAATTTAATAAATATAATAAATAAAAGTGACCGAGTATTCAATATTGGATTTTTTAAAAACATTTGGGATTGATACAAAAACAAATTTTGATTTAAAAGACCATGCAAATTATTTAAATTTACCAATTAAAATATTAATAAATGATGAATTGCACAAGATTGGAAAAATAAAGAAAAATAATATAATTATCAATTATCAAAACTCTAATGAAAAAGGATCTTATTGGGTTGGAGTTTAAAATAGAGTTCTTTATTTCGATTCATATTGAATTAAACCTACAAAAGAAGTTGAAGAAAATTTGGGAGAAGAATATATTTATAATACTCGACAAGTACAACCTGACAACACTAAAATATTTGGAGTTTTGTGTTCATATGTTTTGTATAAATTAAATCAACTTGTTCATCAAGTTGAAGATGATCTTGAAAAAATTGAATATGAATTTATAAATATAATCCAAGAAATCTATATTAATCTGGAAAATTTATTATAATAAAAATTTTATTACAATAAAAACTTTAATAATTTTTAGTAGATAAAAGGGAGTCAAGTTTAAAAATAATCGAAAACAAAATATTCCATAACTTTATCAATTAATTCTGAAAAGTCTGATTTTACTATATATTTTGAAAACCCTATAAATTTAAAATCTGATTTAAATTATGAATTGGGGTTATTATGGTTTAGTTGTTATAACACAATTTTCAATATAAATAACAACAATAATAAATTCACTACTAAAGGTGAATTAGGACAGGAAAAAAACATAACAATTGAACCAAGGGCATATGAAATAAGGGAATTGAATATTATAATTTCAAAAGAAACAAGTGGAAATGTTGAAATCAACTTACCAACTTCAAAATGTAGTTTGATGATAAAGAATATTGAAATTAGTTTTGATAGTGCTAGTTCTTTTCATACCGTTTTAGGTTTTGAAGCAAATAAATATACGGGCATTCCACATGCGGGTGTTCCACTTCAATATATTCCTCCTCAAAATATAAAATCTAAAGAAATAATAAAAATAACAAATACATCTTCAATAAGTATAGAGTGTGATTGTATTTCTGGTTCATATCGTAATGGTAAAGAAACAAATATCTTGTATTCCTTTCCCTGAAACACCGAAGGAATGGGATATAAAATTATTGAAAGAATGAACCCTCCAAACTATTTGCCATTATGTAGAAAATATTTAAATTCTATTAGTTTTAAAATTGTTGGTGGAGATGGTGAATTAATTAATTTTAATGGTGAAGAGATTTTAATGTATTTACACTTGAAACAAGTTTAGATCTAAACAAGTCTAGTTTTTTTAACATAAAAAATGAGTTTTTATATTCCTTGTAATAAAGGTACAATTGAAAGTGGATTGGGTGTTGAAGAAGCATTATCTATTACAGAAAATAAATATATTAATGAAAAAGGTGATGGTATGAAGGGTGATTTAGACATGAATGGAAATAAGATTAAAGAATTATCTTGGCCAATCAATGAAGGTGATGCAGTTAATAAAAAAAATATTCTTGTTGCTATTGAATCAATAACAACAAGAATTGATTCATTAGCAACCAGGGTTAATGCCTTGATAGAATCCAAAGTTAATTCTTTAATGGAATCCAATTTTTATATTTTTCGATTTCTAGAATTTTCGATTTTTATATTTTTCGATTTTTAGAATTTTCAATTTTTATATTTTACAATTTTTAGAATTTTCAATTTTTATATTATACAATTTTTTATGTTAAAGTGTAGTAGTGTAGTAGAATTATATAATGGGAACACCGGCTTACCCTCACCTATTTTAGACACCACTACACCTTCAATGCTTAGATTAAATAAATTTTAGATTTGAAGTTGGGTGTTCCAATTCTAGACCCCCAACTACTACCCCCAACGTTAAAAATTATTAAATGTTAAAATTTGAAAAATTAGCAATACCTTAGACGGGTAGGGTGAGCCGGTGTTCCCAATATATACACTATTTATGTGGCATTACACCCATTACATGTAAACTGATAAACGAGATCGCAAAACAATTCGACCGGAGTTTTTGACTTAAATTATTGATAAACATATTGTGTACTTTCCACGAAGTTGACACTATCCTATAGTTTAAATTCCTTAACTGCTTTCTTATCTTCACTTTATCATCCTTAAAACCTTCTGAGTACGGCAATACTATCACAAATTTATACTCATCACCCTTCCTCACACTATTTAATTTATTTAACTCATCAGACTGACACACCTCAACAACATCACACCAAATTTTCTCAAACATGGATCCTTAGGATTTTTAATAAATTTGTCAACAGTCCTTTTTACTATAATTAATAAAAAAGATTTTGAATAACCCTTCTTCATTAACAATAATAATAATAATAATAATAATAATAATAATAATAATAATAATAATAATAATAATAATAATAATAATAATAATAATAATAATAATAATAATAATAATAATAATAATAATAATAATAATACAATAAAGTAATAATATAAGCCTTTTTCTGCGAATAATGTATTTAATGAAAAGATTTTCGACTATAAGATAGTCCTTGTCAATCCCCTGGAATTTAGCAATCTTCGTCCCGAACATTCATTTCTATCTTTCTTTTATTTCTTTTTTCTTACTTCTCATTGGTTATAAATATGTTGAGGTTTTAAAAGTAAATTAAATTATATAGTTCAGATTAAAAGGAAAGCCGAAATTGAATGGCGGTCAAGCAGAGAAGCAATGGCAAAGAAAGATATGATAAAAATAGAACTATAAAATGGTACAATCAGACATGAAATGGGAAAATGCGCAAACCTGAGGAAGTGGAATAAAGTGAAAAGTTATCGAAATTGAAGCTGGAAAACGGGAGAGGGGTAGATTAGGGGATGGTGAAGAAGACAGTGAGCAAGAAATTGTTAGAAAATGTGTAGAAAGGGTCATTAAACAGGGAAAGGTGGAAAACGTAAAATATTAATTAATTAATTAATTGGCTAATGGGAAACCCGAGCTAATGGAAAGCCCGAGCCAATGAAGAACTCGAGCGATGAAGAAAACCCGAGCACGGCAATTTGGAAGGGTAAACAAACGAGGAATTCAGAGGGCAATTATCCAAAAAAAATGGGGCAATTACAACGATTATGGGAGTATATAAGGAAACTCAAAATTCACATAATCGGCGATAGCCTTAGGTAGGGAAGAAGAAACCGACATTATGAGTTAAAGGAATAGAATAGAAGATGAAAAGAATTATAGGAGAATTAGACAAGAATTAGACAAGGAGCATCAAAGGAGATTGGATCAGAGAGTATAACTAATTCAAAAGGTGAAACTTAATTTTTTAATTGTACGAGGTTGAAAACTTCCAGAGCGGAGTCCGATCTGAAATTGTGTGAGGATTGTGATTAACCAACAGTGTGATTAATTGTTGAGAGTTGTGAATTGTTATAAAACAAATATACGTTGGGAGTTTGTGTTTATTGATTTTGGAACACGTGGAGTCAGAGTAACCAACGGTTGATTTTGATATCATAAAACCCAACAAATATAATATAATGATATACTTTCTTTTTCTGAATTTTTAAAAGTTTTATTTAAAATTAAAATAAATATCATTTAAAATTCAAAATGACACCAACTAAAATTTAAAAATTTTTCAAGTTTCTATAATCAGCCCCTAGAAGCCTACTTCAATAAAATATTTTAAAATATTTACAAAATAAAGCTTCCAGCAACTATTTATATACGCGATTTAAATATTTTAATAAATGTGTCAATTTTGATTTTTAAATCCTATCTTTTGAAAGCATATTTCCTAAAATTTCTATATTATTTTAATTATTACTTTTTTAATTTATTATATATTTTTTATATATTATCAGTTATTCTCAAGGTCAATGACGACTAGATCAAATTGATGATTTCTTTGATTTCTTCTTTAATGTTGATTTTTGGCCGTCTGTTTATAATGAGAATTGCTTCTTTAAAACTGACATTTTTTTTGGATGTTTCCATTGGCTATGATTTCGATTGAAATATTTTTTCTTTCCTTTGTTGGTTGACATTGTTGGAGATGTCTGTTTATCGAGGATTTTTCACCAGGATCTAGATGTTCTTCAACTCTTTGGTGCAAGGTCCTGCGTGTACTTCCAATCTATACTTCCTTACATACATTGCACGTGATGCAATAGACGATGTTTTTCTAAAGCACATATCTTTCGGTGTCTGGCAGTTTTCCATTGTGCAATTGTTTTCTCTATTTGTGTTGTTTGCCAGAGCTTTTCTCAATGTTTTATGTGCTATCCGAATTGGAAGACCTGTGCATTTAAGTTCTTTCAGGATCTTGAAGTCGAGTATGTCGCTGATGAATGAAAATATTTCTTTTTTTTGTGTTGATTCCCTAGATCTTTTTGGGGTTGAATTCATTCTTTCAACGTCCTCACCCAAGTATCGTTTCTGTGTAGGATTTTATTGAAATTTGGTTGCCCATACAAATTTTAAGTAATACAATATCCTGGGATATTTGGCTTGGTTTATACTCTTCACTTGTCACTACTATATCAAAATGCATACTGTATTTTCCTAGGATATTTGGCTTGGTTTATACTCCGCACTACTCTAATAAAGTACAATTATGATATAAGAGGTCATATGTCAATTATTACATAAGGTGTTAAAAATCAATTATATGTGCAATCAACTTATCAATACATCGTACCATATGTAATTACATAACTTTACAGAATGATGTAACACCACACTACCCGGTAACCCATATAAATATTACGTAATACTATATATCCTTGGATATTTGGCTTGGTTTATACTCCTCACTTGTCACTACTCTGATTCAATAAATTTATTTGATTATCACAATTGCAAATTAAAAATATAAAGTTAACAATCACCTCAAAATTGCTTCAATTTATGTTCTATATATGTATGTGCTATTACGTAATATTATATATACTGTATATACCGGGATATTTGGCTCTTGGTTTATACTCCTCACTACTCTAATAAAGTATTATGTAAGTAAAGTCTTATCTAATAAAGTACAATTATTATATAAAAGGTGAAAGGCTAATCATTACGTAAGAGGTCAAAATGTCAATTATTATATAAGATCTCAAAAGTAAACAAGAGGTCAAATATTACAGAATATGCGAAAAATCAATTATTATGTAATCAACTTATCGACACATCATATTATATGTCATTACATAACCTTTTAGAATTATGTAACACCATACTACCCGGGTACCCATACAAATATTACATAATACTGTATAATCATAGTAGTCATAACAATCACAGCAACATTATTTTTTATTAAAATATAACGTTTATAACAAAACAATAAATCAATAAAAGCAAAATATATAATTCCAGCTTGATAACATAACTTAGTCACATTCAAATTGTTAATAATCACAATATAATAATGATAATTAATCATTATTAATCACATTAATCACATAGATACATATATATTTATTCTGTATTTTTTTGTTCATATTATATAATGTTTAAGTTTCAAAATCTTCAGTGTTCGTCCATCTTCTAACATTAGGAAATAGCAAAAGCAGTTACGAAAGGCAAAAATGTGTAAATCCGAAAAAATCAATAAATTGTTAATTTATCGAAATTTATCGAAAAACCAGACAGGTTTAGGTAAAGGTCAACAAGATGATGATTAAGAATTTATCAGAAAATGTTTAGAAAGGGTCGAAAAGCATTCGAATGTGTTAAAACAGAAAATCGTTAATTAATTAATTAATTGGCTAATAGAAAACTCGAGCTAAAAGAAAACTCGAGCCAATGAAGAACCCAAAAATAAAAGGAATCCCGAGCTCGATTAATATAGAAAATAAACAAAATGAGAATCTCGGAAGGTCATTAACAAGACAGAATAATTAATGGGGACAGACAAAGTTTACGAAGGATTATTACGAAGGATTAACAAAGGGAGGCATTTAATCACTATATGGTTTAAATAATGTTCGAGGAAACCCGTTGTCGAACCATTGTCAGATAGAGGCAATCCGGTTAAAAACCATTTAATCAAAGTGATTTTTTTAGTATAAAAGCTAAGTCGAAATTCAAAATAATCGGCAGTTTGCCTCAGTTAGGGACGGTAGACGTCGAGGTCAGTTTGGAAGGAAAATTAAGATACGAGAAGATAAAGGGTAAGGAAACGGTAATTGAAGAAATAAAAGAGTATTTAAAAGTATTGTTTAACGATAAAAAAGGAAAGAATAAAATCAAAGGAAATCAGAGAATCAGAATAAAGAGTAGCGTTAAAGTAAAACAAGAACATTAAAAGATGATTTTTGTTGTGAATCGCACATAGTCCAGATATCCCGCAGCAGAGCTTGATCGAGTAATTGAGAAATAATATTGTTTGAATATCCGGTGAATTGTAAAAAACTGTAATAAAACAAATATACGTTGGGTAGTTTTGTTATTTGTGATTTTCAATAAAAAGGACAATAAAATGGTAAATCCGCTGAGAATTTGAAAAAAAACGGATGAATTTGAATCTATGTAATTCAGCTGAAAAGAAAAAATTACAGGGATTGAGTTTTCTTACGCCAAAAGTTTTATAGTCTTTTAAGCAATTAACCAACACTGAGAGCTAATGGAGAAACCGAGATTGGGCACCAGCCATATTTAGACTGCTAAAATAACAGAGTTAGTGTACACATTGTCACAGACTAGGATAGGGACGCGTAACTATTAGTTTTTTACTTTTAAAAATAGTAAAATCACCTTGTCTAACAACGATGACAAGCGACATTATGTGTGGAAAAACACTAGTCTCGCATTTGGACATTATTTATGGATAGATTTAAGATATTAAAAAACTCGGAAAAATATTGTGAACACTTTAAAAATCGTTAAAATTAAATAATTTTGATTTGACCTACTTATACAATAAGCACTAAATTCATTGTTTTAATATTAAATTATTTTTTTCGATGTACATTGGTATTCAATTGTTTTAATCAATAAAAGTTTAAACTATCCGGAGCTCGTTATTGTGGGATGAATTTAACAGGAAATTTAACTTTAATATAAATAAGTAAAATAAATAGAACTTGTATGAGGACATCTATCAGAATATGAAAATATATTATTTAATTCTCAAAGTTTTATTGGCTGTTTTGTTTTAACCCCTTCGCCGATGCACTTTCGTTATGTTCTTCTCAGAATGTCTTATATGTTTTCTACACTTTTGAAGATAAAATATTGAAAACATCAGACTGAAAGAAATTAATTATTTATAACAATTAAATTATAAAATAGTGATTCATATCTTGACGGATTTTGTGTCGTCCAACCTGAAAAGTTTAACATAGCGATTATACACGTCCACGAAAATGAAATTATTAATGAAAATATGATTTTGATTAATCTTAATATAATTAATTGATGTGAAGAAATCGAAGAATTTATTCAGTATTTATTGTTAAAAACAAAATACCACTCTTATACAAGTTGTTATTTGAATTTTACTTCTTTTCGATAATCACAATATATAAACAAATTATATTCATTAATTAAATAGAATACACTCATACCTCGCTTTACGGCCTAGATACGTTCCAGGAAAGTTGGCCGCAAAGCGAAACGCCGCATAACGAATCAAATATTTTGATACAATTCCATACACTTTCACATACACAATTCACACTTTTTTTGGCCGTATAACGAAACATTTTAGGCCGTAAATCGAAAAAGTGCCGTAATTAAAGTAGGCCGTTATAGCGAAAAGCCGTATAAAGAGCAGCCGTATAGCGAGGTATGAGTGTATTTAATTTAATTATCACAATTTAAATATACGTGAATTATATTAACAATTAATTTTTAAAATAAGTAACTTATCCAACTTTTTGTCCATTATTTAATTTCAAAAATTTCGTTAAATTTTAAAAGTTTTCTATTCATATACTAAAGTAATAAATATTGCAAGAATGATTATATTCTTCATGAAACATTACTAGCGTTGCCACATATTGAGAAGCTCAAAGTAGGACAAACCGTTAACCTACTACAGTAGTACGTAGGACAAATATCCACATTATAGGACAACTACCGAAAGTAGGACGTGTGGCAAATCTAAACATTACATTTACGCGATACTATAACAACAATGAAAAAAGTGAAAGTAATGGGTTAAAAATATTAATTTTTTTGCAATATCTTAATAAATATAAAATTTATATTTAAAGATTATTTATAAAAAAATCGAATTTAAAATATAAATTAATTTTAAATGGGTGGAAAAAGAGTTGCTTTTATAGTCATTTTATTTATAACTTTAAATGCAAATATTAGAAACAAGACGCATTAGATAAATGGAAAGTACTCATGACAACAACGCTGATCCAAAGTGTAATCGGAGGAGTTGTTGAATCCTATGGAGCATTTTTTGTCCCAATGATGACAAATGTATTTAAAAATGATCCTCTTAGACCCACAAAAGCAGGTTATTTTGATATAAAATGATTAATAGTAAAATAATAATTTGTGTTTAAGCTTTAATAGGGTCTTTAGCGTCAGGGTTTCAATTAGGTTTCTCGCCAATTTCTAGTATGATGACACAGTCAACTGGTCCTTTAATAGTTGCAGTTTTTGGTGGAATAATTGTGTTTTTAGCTACATTTTCTGCATCCTTTGCTAGAGAATTTTTGACAATGGCTTTGGCCTATGGTGTATGTCTGGGAATCGGTTGTTCATTATTATTTATATCCAATAATATTATAATCTCACAACACTTTGGTGAAGATAGTACTTTAGCCTTTGGGTTGCTAGGATTTGGAAACGGTGTAATGAATTCTGTCATGCCTCATATCATGGCATATGCTGTAGATAAAATTACTTTATTCGGTGCTATTAGAACTATAAGTTTAATTTTGAGTCCAATGATGTTTTTACCGTTTTATTGGAAAGAGATTCCGATAGACTATGATAAGGAAAATGTTGCTCATCAAGCATTATCCGATAGATTAGACTCACAATCAATGTTATTTGAAAAGGTTTCAGAAGATACAATAAACGTTAAGTTGAAGATTCCATCAAAACAGAGTCACAAAAGTTAGTTTCTAAATTTTTATTAAAACTACTGTCATTATGGAAACCAAATATTTTGTTTTTCAATTTTCCTTACTAATTGAAATTACAAAATCGGTATTGCATTATAACATACATGAAAACCCTTACCAAGTTAGCAAATATGATTTTTGTGATGCAATCATTAATTTAAATTTTTACACTTCCTTTTCTAAGTGTGAAATAACACTTGAAAATGCAGTGCCGAAATTTGGAATTGAATACAAAAAAGACATTGATCTATAGCAGCGCTGCCCAACTTCTCTTGGTCCGCGAACCATATAATTTCTGTTACAAAGATTACGGGCAAAAAAGATAAACAATTAAAAGAATTTATTAAAAAAAGAGTTTGAAGACTATAAATCAGTAATATATCGATGTTTGTTGATACTCACGAATTTTCGGCACTGCCTTTTTCAAGTGAATTGGAATTGGAAGTGAAAAAGGCAGTGCCGAAAATTCGTGAGTATCAACAAACATCGATATATTACTGATTAATAGTCTTCAAACTCTTTTTTTAATAAATTTAATGGAAAAAATAATCAGTGGTGAAATTGGAAGAAATAAAAGTTCTTATAATAATTAAAAGAATAATTTTATTTATACAAAGAAAATACAGTAAAAAATAATACGTGACTTATTAATAATAAAAAATATTTAAATTTAATTTTAATGAGAGCATTGTGGTCTTATTTGTTGAGCAACAAGTTCTTTTATATTCGTATCAATATTAGTCGTTGCAAGTTGAATTAAATGTTCAAGGGTGGAATCATTCATAGAATTTCTATATTTTGCTTTATATATTTCATGTCGGAGAATGCTCGCTCGCAAATGTATGTACTCCCAAACATAGAAATAATTTGAAGCCGTTCAATTTTGAATATTTTTATTTCTCCAAAAGTTTAAACAATTCTATTCCAGACGTTCCACTGGATATAATAAAGGGGTCAGCATGAAGGTCGCATAATTCCAATTGATATTTGGGATCTACGAAATTAATATCAATTTTCAATGGATTGCAGAATAAATTTATACTGTCTTTGAAGTCATCGAATTGTTTAAATCTTGTATTGAAATCTTCAATTAGGATATTTAGTTTGAGCACAAAATTTTCAAAGTTCACTACAACGTTCAATCCCTTCATTTCTTCGTGAAATTCTCTGCAAGATTTGAAATGCTTCAGATTGTTTTCTTGTAAACATATATATTTTGATCTTTTCCTTGCAATGGCTTATTCAAAACATTTAAATAATCTGTAATGTCTGTTAGAAAGCAATTGAACATAGAAAATTTTCATCAACCAAATATTTTGTCAAATTTTCATCAATACCAAATTCCGTCATAAATAGGTGTATTTTCGAAGTGTAAAAAATCTCTTAAGGCACTTTCCAGCACTTAACCAGTGAATATTACAATATAAAAGTAAATCGCCGTATTCTACTTTCAGCTCTTCCAAAAAAGTTAACTTTCTATGCATAAGAGATCTATTTCCTCCACGAATTAAATTTGTAATTTTGACAACCTTGTTCATTATGTCTTTTAGTTGGATCGAATTTCCATACAATGACTCATATGAAACATTTGAAAATTGACTCCTTTTTGTATGAGTCTCGTAAGCCCGATATTTTTGCCTGTCATAGCTCTGGCGCCATCAGCCACAATAACAGTGCACTTATCAAATCCGCCATACTGAACTACTACACATTTAATTCTTCACCTCTTGTTGTTCCATGTAACGATCGCAAATGTAAGAGCTCTTTTGAACAGCTATAATCTTCATTTATAATTTTTATAAAAACAAGCATTTAACTTGTATCAGAAATATCTGTGATTTCATCCAAAGCTACAGAAAAATAGCTGCAATCGTTTACTTTATTTTATCCTTGCTAATGACTTCATGTCTCAATATTTTATAATTATAAATCAAATATCTCAAATCCAGACGTTGAAATTAAATAAATAACAATAAAATTGAATTGTAAGATTTTGATTCACAGTATACATTATTATAATATTTTCATTTCAGTCTGATTAAAGTTTTATTTGTTGATTTAAACAAACTATTATTGATCTGTTTTGGGAACATGAATCGTGGTTAAATTTTAAGATTTTAATTTGTTTATAATACCTATATGAGGCAGATGAAAGATTCTAAAAGTTTTAATTAGAAATTCTAAATTTTAAAAATATTTTTATCGAAAAATATTTTAAAAAGATTGAAATTTGTTTAAATAACAAACAAAAGAAAAGATACGTTTTGAGTGTATAATTTATTAAATCAAATTTATGGAATTATCTAGTAATTTGCAAACCGATATAAATGTTTTAACTAATGAGAATCCTAATAAACTAAATTCCGATAGAATGAAATATATACGTTGTAGAATTAGATCGAAAGTTAGAAATTATAGGTTTTTGTCGAATTGTTTTTTTAACCCTTTAACTTGAAAAAAGGAAATAGAAAAGTAATAACCGAATAATTCCTATAAAATAAACATGTTGACTGTTAAGCATATTATACATCATGGGTATTCAACTAAATATTATGAAGGGCCAAATTTTTCTTATAACGGCAATCGAGGGCCGTATCAATTAAAAAGTAGTTAGTTTTGTAGCGGATTACAAAGTAACAAAAATAAACTGGTTTTAGTGTGCGTTTTTATGCAGACATCACCAAATATTTTTATATATGTGTAATATTCCAAGATATTGAAAGGGCCTTTTTCAAATTTCGGCGGGCCTGATCTGGTCCGCGGGCCGCCAGTTGAATATCCCTGTTATACATGTTTTAGTCTTGATATTTAACTTGTTTTAATTATTCTAAGAAAAATATAGTAGATCATGTCACTAATGACCAGGGCTGCAATCAACTTGTTAATGAATAAATACTGTACCAAAATCTATATACATGCAATTATTTTAGATGTAAATATGTCAAATAAGAATTATAAAAGAAAACAGGAATATAAGTTTTACAGTAGACAAATGTGGCAAAGAGAAGTAACAGACTTTGATATGGTTATTTTAAAAAGGATAAAAATGAAAAACAAGTCAAACACTGCCAGTGTATTAGATAATAAACCCCCAAGTAGCATTGATTTCATTGAATCATGTGACAGTTCTATTCAAACACAGAAACCAGCAAAAGAAGCGAAAGAAATGTTTAAAATGTTTAGCAACAAAGGATTTCTAAATTTATGTTGTGCCATGGTTATATCTTCATTGGGGTATCAAGTGGCAAATATACATATGGTAATGCTTGTAATTAATTTTGAAATGATGCGATTATTTTATAAATTATTATTAGAAAATTATTAGGTCTCCTAAAATAAGTTCTCAAAAAATCAAAGAAAAATTAAAAAGAAATTAAAATTAAACATAAAAGCTTTTTGTTGTTTAATTATTTATAACGTATAAAAGAATGTGCCTGCAGTGTTTTAACTAGGGATTGGCTTATTAATAAATTTTATTAATAAGAATTTACTAGTAATTCTTATTAATAAAATCGATTACCTTATGCGTTTGAAAAAGCGATAGGGCCCGCAGTTATATACTTAAAACATTTTTGTACAATTTCAAAATAGCTAGCCAAAAACGAATAATTAGAGCATTTGTATAATTTTATTTTAAGAACTTTATTTCCAATTTCACCACTGATTTTTTTTTGATTTTATTTATTAACAGAGCTTGGGCTATAAATCAGTAATATATCGATGTTTTTGATATATTACTGATTTAGTCTTCAAGCTCTTTTTAATAAATTTGTATAATTGTTGATATTAATATAAAAAATAACTTTTAATTTTGACGAAAATATTTAATATATTATGACAGCCTTATCATTATGACAGAGTGTTAATTTTTTAAAACAGCGCTTTTAATCATATCATGTTCTTTTATAGTTATGCCTCATAAATATAAGCATTTCAGCATTTTTGGGTGTTAATCGATTTTTATACTCTTCAACAATGAATCATGCACAAGAAAATACCACATCGATTCAGCAGATGATCCGGAAGTACACAAATATTTACGTGCAAGATTTGAAATACTCGGGAATTCCACTCTATTATTTAAAAAAAAAACTCATTGGTTCATCTTTCATTCGAAAAACCGGAAACTGTTCGTATCTACCAATCTCAGGTTCTTGTAACAATGTATCAGCTTCGTACCCTTGCCATAACACACTAGTATCTTCATCGGATGTTTTCAAAAGGTCCCCTTTCCTGATATCATCCGCCAAAAGATCTATTTCAATTTTTATTTCATTACGGACCTTTGATTTTAGTTCTTCTTTACAGAGCTTTAAATGTTTGAATCTCGGATCTAAGTATGAACCTTTCCCAAAAACACTAGTCTGTTGTCATATTTTTCATATAATCTTAAAATTTCATTATATAAATTATCATAGAAAAGTTTCATTCTGTCATATTGACCTGTTTTTGATATCGCATTAATTGTAATTGACTTAAGCTGATACAATATGGGCAGAATTATAGACGCTGTTGGATAATTTTCACCACATATACGTGTAGTCGCTTCCTCAAAAGATTTTAATATTTCCAATAAGCGTTTTAGAATTATAAAATCTTCATATTTCAAAATATTTATTTGATTCATTTTATCTTGTTCGATTAAAACTGCATAAATGGCTATTTTATGTTCCAGGAATCGCTCAATCATATTGTATATGGAGTTCCCCCTCGTTAGGACATCCTGTATTAGTTGATGTTCGGGAAGGTTGAGGATTTTTGGGTGTTTTTCTAAAATGTGGCTATAGAACTGTATCTAAAATGCCCAATTATTGCACGAACAATCTTTAAAATACCCTTTATCCAATCATTATTTAGTACTTTACCTATGTAAAGTTGTAGTACATGTGCAAAACAAATGATATTATAACCCAAAATCTCTGTCATTGCCTTTTTAATATTCGCCGCCCCATCATGTACAACCGATAAATATTTTGATCTTAATCCCAATCCGTCGATCTCTTCCAAAAATCTTTCTTTTAAGCATTCGGGGGTGTGTAATTGTATTAGAGGAGCTATGGATATTAAATAGTTTCTCATTTGAAAATCTTCATCTATAAAATGGCCTGTAATTGCCATAAAAGATTTATTTGATATAGAAGTCCAGATATCTGTTGTAAATGAAACATGTATTGCTTTATCGAACGACAATAAAATATTTTGGCGTGATTTTTCATATAGCCCGGGCAATATTTTTGCAGTAAATTCTCGCCTGGATGGAATATTAAAATCTTTTTTAAGAAATGTCACAAATGCTTTAAAATTCTTCGAATAAAGAAATGACAGCGGCAAACCATCTTCAAGAATCAATCTGTACAAAGGCTCGGATAAATTTTCGTATCTACTAAGATTTTCATAATCAACGTTTGTCATATACGATTTGTATTTTTCAGAAATATGGTATATCATGCCATTTGTTTGGTTGTTCATTTTAATACTGTGCCCACAAAGTTTGCATTTTACTTGATTCGGGCCTGCTTCTTCAAAAATAAGCCAGACACTGCTCCGTTTTTTTCTTTTTTAGAAGGTTCTGGTAAGGAATTGTCAGGGAGGTCTTTGTTAAAATCACTCAGAATAATCTATTTCATTATGCTGTACTTGAGCAGTTATTTTTGGAACCGAAAACAAATTGTTCTTAGCAGCGATTTTATTTAAAAAACCGTTTGTATAAGGGTAAAATTAATAATAATTAATAATAAATTATTATCGTATTATTATTACCCATTCCTAGTTTTAACATAATTTTCATTTTAACTTCATCCGAAAATAATTTTTGTCAGTAGACTCTATGTATTTGTCATCAACTATGTGCTGTAACATTTTAGATTCTTTTGAATAAATCTTGTTCGTGGAAGAACGATTGTTTCTCTGTGTTATAATTTTTAACTACTTCCACTTTTTGATTAAATAACAAAAGTCTCAACATATATTGAATAAAGCAAATGTTTTACAAATTACCTGATTATATGTAACCTTAATGTTTTCATCCTCCTCTTTATTGTTTACACTATTTTTCTGTGTTTATAAAATTTTTGGTGCTCATTCATACAATTTCTTTTGATAGTATTTTTAATTATTTTTTTTTCATTCCCCTACAAGTTTATATGGTATCTCCAAAGTGGCAATGGAAACAAATTAAAAATGGAAGGTGAGTGAGTGAAAATTGATTTTAATTATTTATATTTCATTATCCTTAATTTTAATTCTTTTCTCTTTACTTTTAGTTGAGACTTATTTTGTTATAATTTTGATATGATTTTTATTGAATGTATATCAATTCTTTTGCATTTTTATTTTTTAAACCCTTAAAAACTTAAGCCTCAAATGTTTTATTTCATTATTACCTACAGATATTTAGTTGAAGCCTAAAACAACCAAAGCTAAGACTGCTCTGAATGCCTCTTAAGGTTGAATATGCGATCAAATCAGTTTCATAATGTGATGTGGTTATGGGTTCAGATATGAATCAGAAGAATGGGTCAGAATATAAAGATGACGGAGAGGAATATTAAATTAAAATATTTTGCTAATTTATCGTTTTAATTTGTGTATCTGTATTTAAAAGATTTATGCGAAAATTTAGTTGAGTATTTTAAAAATTACCTGAACTTTTTAATTGAAAATTAATTTTAATTGAGAAAAATTGCTTTGGGTTTTTTCATTGAAAATTAATTTTTATGCTTTTTAGCGAGGAAAAAAATATTTTTTTATAAATAATTTAAATATTAAATTAAAAAAATAATTTTTAAAAAAATTTATGATGGGAGGGGGTTCTAAAAAAATTGTTTTTCAAATCAATAATTCCATGGGTCATACTCCTTTCTACTTTCATAATATTTTGGGAAATTTAAAAATAAATGTCAATTTATGTTCTAGAAATTTGGATTTTAATTATGGAAAATAAAATTTATTTTAAATAAATAAAATTTTTCGTATTCATGACTTATCAGTATTTTTAGGTTAACTTCAGCAATTTTTTAAATTTATACGGAAATCCACAAATCTTGCTGACCTGTCTTGGCGGAGCATCAGCTGTTGGGCCATTAATTAATCCATTGTTTATTGATAAATTCGAAGAGCACATATCCAAGTTCAGAATCTTTCAAATTTTTGTGCTTATATACGGTATCACTGTTACGCTTTTACCTCTAGTTACAGATTTTAGTGTACTCATGGTTTTATGCACCATTATTGGCTACGCTGATGGGTCCTTCTCAACACTCGTAGCTCCTTTAATAATAGATCTTGTAGGGACCGAAAACTCTGGACAGTGTATTGGTATATATTATGGTTCAATATCAATATCAGTAACAATTGCAGCCCCTTTAGCCGGTATTTCACATTATAAATTCTAAAGATTTCACATTCATTTAGGTTTCATTTATTCAGCCAATAATTCCTACACCCCGGCTTTCTATGCTGCCGGTTTATTGTTTACTGCGGGGGGCATGTTACTGTCATTAACTCACAAAGATCTCAAAGTTTAAATATTTATCTTTTTATTTATTTTTAAAATAAAATCTTTAGTTCGTTGATCCAAAATTAATGTCTAGTGAAGTGACAACAATAATTCAATCTAAATTGTCACCACCCTCAGAATTGATAAATGAGAATGAAAAAAAATTAAGGGAAAAAGATTCTAAAGTAAGACGAAGCTCTTTATCCGTGAACAAACCCGAAGTGAAAAACAACAAAAGAGAAAGATCCAATTCATTAGTAGCCGATGATATAATATCCGGAATAGAAACAATAAATATCAAGAAAATGGAATTAAATGAAGAAATGATTAAATTGGGATTATTAGAAATTAATGAAAGAAATGAAGAGACAAGTGAAAACAATGAGAAAGATAACGATAGATTACCCTCAAAAAAACTAGACAAAACGATTTAACCAAGGATTCACATGAATGTCTCCTTCAAAAACTAATTAAAGGAATCCAAAGATTATTTGTACATAATTGTAATTATTTTTGAAATTTTGAAAATTATTTTGTTTCAATTAAACGTTTAAAATTTGAAATTTAAGTTATTTATAAAAGTAAATATACCGGTGACTAGCGAGTGTCATAAAAATGAGCCCCTATATCTTTGAACTTTAACCTTGAAATAGAGCTTTGTAGTACCTTTACTTTTCCCTTTTTAACATAAACAGTTTTTCGTCATATTGTAAAATAGAAATACTATTATAATAAACCTGTATCACTTTTCTTATTTTAACTTAAATGAAATACTTGAATTAAAATAACAATTAAAGCAAAGTCAAGTTAAATAAAAATAGTAATGGCCGATAGGAATAAATAAAACTAGAAAATATATAAAATTTACATGATGCCAATCAGGATTTAATCAAGTAAAATAAATTGAAAAGAAAATACAATCAGATAATTAAATCGAAAAGAGAAATTAAACAAACCAAAAGAATAAAATTAAAAATTCGAACTAAAATAGAAAAAATGTGAATTACATGCATGCTTAATCCTGATTGGACAAAACGTATGTAGCATTAATATAAATAAGACCACAATAATTATATCGTGGGGAGAAATAAAATTACAAAGATTCTGAATAAATATTTTATTTGATTAAACATTTGATACAAGATTTTCTTTGCATTTTGAATTAATTGATTCTCCCTTTTTTTAATATTCAAACAAAAACATTTTACTAATTTATTAAATAAATAAATTAAATATTCTGTATTGCGCAGGCACTACAAATTATATTTTCCAATGTAATTTTGAAAATCTTTATAGGTAAGTTTTACTGAGAAACTGAGAAAAATGTCATTTTTGAAAATCTTTATAGGTAGTATATCTGCAATCGTAATAAACACAAATCAATTATTCGAATCGCAAATTTCTTTTGAAAACCTTTTCGATCAAGAATCGTATCAAGAAGGAACCAATTTTAATTTTAATTTTGTATATAGTCATTTGGTTGTATGATGCAAGCAGTAATGATTGTAACTGTATTATAAAATTAAACATTTTAAACTTACGAGACGTTTTCCTCTTCCTCAAGTATTTATATGATAAATCTTCATTTAATTAGTAGTGTAGATACATGAATTCCTATCGATTTTATTAATCTTTAGTTTTTTGAATGTCTTTGGATTAAACAGTGTTTGTAAGGTGTCGGCGCTTGCACTGATGCTAGAGCAGATTGCTTGACAGTTCGGAGCATAGTTTGAATGTGATTTATTCATTTATTTAGTAATATATAATCTTGAATTCATATTGGTTTTACCTTATTTATTTCGTTTTAAAGTCTTTGGATTGAACGATGTTTGTGAGGTGTTGGTGCATGCGTCGATACCAGAGCGGATGTTTGACAGTGCCAAAATGTTTGAGAAGTGCCAACTCGTATAGTTAGGGTCATCATCTCATTTCGGCCAAAGAGAACAACATTAAATGTGTTGAGAGCGAAGTGGAAGAAAGGAAAATGTAAAAAAATGTAAAAAATAAATGTAAAAAAAATATGTATGTCAACCAAAGTAAGCACAGATATCGTTGAAAAATCCCCAATAATATGTAATAATCGCTAATTATCGTCAAACCTTTACAGCACGGAAAGAAACTGAACGAAGGTTGACGGAAGGTGTTGGAATCGATAGTGTAAAAGAAGCAGAAATATTTGACAGAAAAAACAATGGAGAGAGATTTGAAAAAGATTTATTTCATACATTAACTTTTTAGCATCACAAAATATTGCTTTACGTGGTCATCATGAAAATTTATTGAATGCAGAAAGAAATGATGGAAATTTTTGGCATTATTATGTTAGAAAATGGAAGAACGTTAAAGACTTTGAAGCTCAAATACTACATTATAGGAACAAATAGGTACAGAATAAATATACATGTGGACAATAATCAATAATAATGGTATCTATGTGATGAAAGGAATAAAAATTATTATATTGACTTCTGATAATAACTTATTATTAACAATTTGATGTGATCTGTTTATGCAAGTATATTGATTTATTGGTTCTTTGTGACATTATAATAAAATAAACCCCATACGAATAAATTTGTCTTGTTTGGTGATAATATTATAAATTGTCCATTTTTATTGTTTGTTAATGTTATTATCATCATTTTTGTTATTATTATTATTATTATTATTATTATTATTATTATTATTATTATTATTATTATTATTATTATTATTATTATTATTATTATTATTATTATTATTATTATTATTATTATTATTATTATTATTATTATTATTATTATTATTTGTTTAATTGTCCTTTGAAGCTTGGTTCTTAGTATAATCGTCCGCGTTTCTCGACGGAGCAACTCGTACACTTCATCGGCCACCTCATAATCTGTCTCAAATCCTCTATAGTCTCCCGCAATTCCTTTTCTATTTTGTCTTTCTTCCATTTATGCACAAGATTCGTCGTTAACTTGCCCAAACACTTTTGAAAAAGACATCCAGTCTTTAACTCGGATTCTTTCCCAGTGGATTTAAATCTAACGGTGACTGTTTCTAATAATCCAACAAATAAGTCTAAATCATTCAAATCTCCTTCTCGAATTGACCTGAACTTGTCCATCTCCTCTAACATTGATAAATATATCCTTTCATCCCCGCCATATCGTCTATCCAACTTCTCTTTAGCCATTTGATAGGCCTCTGCCGAATATCCTAGATCTTCAATTAACTTTAATGGCTCTCCGCGAAGGTACTTGTGCAGGTGAAACATCTTTTCAACCTCATCACCTTCCGCTTCGTCAACACACGCCGTAAAAGCTGCTTTCCATGGTTTTTACTCTTTCATCTTGCATTCAAAGACAGGTATTGTAATTTTCTGTAGACTTTCCAGTTTTCTTTTATGCACTGAATTATTTTTCTTGATTTTATCATCATTCACATTTTCCTTCTTTTCCATAAAAGATTGATTTGCTTTTCTTTCCATCAGTGCCCCAATTATTTGATGTTTTTCCTCGATCTCTTGCAGGTCTTTATCTAAGATTGCAGTGATGTCCAATCTTTGCAATTTTTTACTGATCGTTCTTAGATCCCTTAATTCTTCATCTAGACTCTCCTTTTGATCTTCATATTCCTCCAACCATTCGCTAACTTCCTTCCCCTTTATATCATCGAGAATCTTGTTTCTCAATCTCGTTAATTTTCCTTTTTTCATTCTCTTTTTCTACAATTCTTCTTCTAAAATCTCCGTCATTGCCACGCACAGCCTGAGTGACAAATGAAGTGTCGAACCTACTTGTATGCTATAATCGTTCAATATTCTTTTATTTTCTAATTGCTTTCCTGCGTAGACTAACATTTGATAATTTACCGGAATTCCTTCTTTGTCTTGAATTTTTCCTTTTGCCTTTTCAATCGTGTCATTCAATTCAACGTCAAGAATCGAGACGCAAAACCCATTACCCCGCTCGCCCTCACCCTAGACTTAGCTCACAAAAACGCTGAGCTTTTTATTTTCTTTTTCTTTACACTGATCCCCTGGCTTCCTCCTTTAAAAGAGTGCTGGGGCCCATAGCAGAACTTTCCCACGCTCGATAGGGAAGAGAGGATGATTAATTTTACAGAAATGCAAATAAAATTCAAATAAATGCAAATAAAATTTAATTGACATGCAAATAAAATGTTCAAATCACCCTTGATCAGCCAGGGCTGTCTCCACTGAAACATTGGTGCGTAGCCCCCTGAGGGAACCACGCTCTGCTACCATGTTTAACTGTCCTTTGAAGCTTGGTTCTTAGTATAATCGTCCGCGTTTCTCGACGGAGCAACTCGTACACTTCATCGGCCACCTCATAATCTGACAGACAACTGAAACCTGTATCATTAGCTGCGGTGATTTTCTTGACTTGTAATTTCTCAATATCTGCCTCATTTGCTAGTGGAGGACCACTTTGTTAAAATTGATTCTTAATGCTCGTTACACACTCAGAAAACCAAAACATTCCAAATCGATCAAAAAAAACACACACATAATAACATTCACAATTGGTCGCGTCTGTGTGCGCACACAATTCAAATCAACAAAGTAAAAAGCGCACACAGACGCGAGAATCGACAATTAATCATCCTCCCCCTTGACACCTTGGTGTCAATCTCCAATAACCCTCACACACCCATCTTTGTATTATATAAGCCGCCACACCACGCACCTTTTTGAAACATCATTGTGAATTCTCCACCCACCATCGCCATACTCGGCCAAGCAGCTGTCCCTGTTCAGTTCGTTTAGGTGTAATCTCTCCATTATTCTTTCTCCATTTTTCGCCAATTCAATATTCCACCCTTTTCCCTGTTGCATTTCATTTAGTGACCAGTTTCCACTTAATGTTTTTATAAGCATCCTACAAAGTCGTTCTTTGATTGCTTCGTGTTTCAATTCCACAATCGACACCTTGTCTTTCATGTGCCTCTTTAGAGGCGTGCAAACGAGTTCCAGTGATCCGTGTTGTTTGTTTTTCTGTTAAATCCAAAACTTTTTTGGCCCCTTGAACATTATCACGTTCTTCTTCTAGTCAATTAACTTCCCCTTCGTCGACCTGAATATCATTAACCGCTGCCTCGGGCGTTAGATCCTCTGATGCTGGTTTGTCTTTTTCCCAATTACTCAATACTTCCGTTGTCTTCGGTTCCACAATTTTATCTTCGGATAATTTTATGATTTCACCAGCCCGGCAAGCCTCATCTTGCTTTTCCCCTGTATTCATTTTTCCTTGACTATTTTGTGTGATTGTAATGACGTTAACTAATTCGTTAGTTCCTCCAGAATTGAATATTTTCCCATCTAAATGACTCTGAGCTCCTTGCTCTTCATTAGATGCCTTACTCCTGTCGAGTTGCTTGTCCTCAATTCCCCGAAATGCACGTAACTCGTCATTTACCAGACTCTAGATTATTGACATTAAACAACCACAGTTGTTCTCTCCCGTGCGTGCAATCGAATTCAAAAATTGAATTAAAATAAAGATTAATTAATTTAAATATTTTGTTCTTTGTTAAAGTTAATAAATTTCTGTTTATAAAGTGCACATTTTAATTGTTACTATTTTTGGAATTATCCCTTTATCCGGCATCTTTAATGTATTTTTGTTTGTCATTGATCTCCTGATTCTAGAGACATAATTTAACCAATTGTTTGTTTTTAATTGCACCGGATGCAGGATTGTTTATTTTGTTTTTTTATTGTAATAAGTGCCCGTTATTTTTAAAACAGAAATTTTGTGAAGAGTGAAATCTCATATTTATAACAATATTATAAATTTCTTTAATGATATTTTGTCGCTGTTTTCGCTCCATTTCTTTTGAGTATGTTAGACGCAATTAAATTTAAATTTTCTTCAAGCATTTATTTTTTATAACAACTTCAAATTTGTGTCGTTTACTAGCGTATTTAAACACCAAGGCGTGATAATTATTAATATTAATGTAATTACTGGTCATACATTTAATTGATTTAATTTAATATAATTTAATATGGAATTTAAATATAAAAATTTAACAGAAATAATTATTTTTACTAACTGATCTCCGTTCTACCATTTAACCATAATAATTTTATATAGGGGTTTACTAACTCCTTACAGAGTATATATATTTAATAAATATAAAATCAATTTATTTATGTGTATATAAAATTGCATATATGGGTATGTAAAAATGCATAACCCTGTAACTTCCATGTGTATATGTGATATTTAATATTCCTCAAATAAAACATAGTTCAATGTAAACATAGTTCAAGTGTTTTTAAAGATAAAACTGTTAAAAATTAAAATTTATTACCGGTGCTTAATTTGGATTTGTCAATAGCAATAATTGAAAAATGTTGAATTTAGAGAAAATTGATAAGAAATTTTAGAAATAAACGTGTTTTTAGATAAATGTTTTTAATATTAAAATGATTAAGAAAAAATAATTCATAGTTAAAAAAACACATTATAAAAACTTTCATTATTAATCCAAGTCCATCCATTACATAAATTTAAAAAGATTGTTTTAATTCATCAACAATGTAGTTATATCTTTGATATTTCAAACTTCTCGTAAGAATGAAAATTTAAATTTTGAATAAGTTATTTGTTATAATTTATTATGGATTTACAAAAATTAATGAAACTTGAAATGTTTCCATTTATAGATGCTTGTCATTATACTTTAATGAGTATGGCAGTGCGTGAAGACGCTCCACAATTGAGTTTGTTAAAGCGTTTCGTGTTAATGTGTATGTGTAAATAATTATTTAAGATATGTTTTCAAAAAATCACCCTTTTGCATGTTGGATAGCCACCATTTTTATGAGTTTTGCTGGTAACATAATATCAAGTGCTTTGTTAGGAGATTCCCTTTTAGATCCTCTACAAGACCTCAGAAGTATTCTATTGGCAACATTTTGTTGGTATTTGAGTCGTAGTATTAAATTTGCTTAAAATTCACTCTAGGTATATTATTAATTTCTCTCCGTATGATATTGTATATAAAACATGTTGTATAATGCCGATTCGTATTTCCATATGTATAATTAAAGAATTTCAACGGACTTCTAAAATTCATTATGGAATTTTATTAGCAAATAAGAAGTACGAAAATGCATTTCTTGTTTGGATAATTGTTGGAACAATGCGAGGTAATGTTAATATGTTAATATTTGCTTTAATGCATTTTGTTTAGTGTTACAAATATCACTTGATAAAGGCAGTGCAAAAAATCTTTGTTGTATAGGGATATAAAATTCGGATCTATAGTTGTAATAAAAATATGTTAAATGTTAAAACAAACATTTTTAATTAAAAATTTTTGCAGGATTTGATATTTTGAGCCAGGCCGGGCCCTCTTTGCAATTACAAACAGATATAATTTTTTAAAAAACATTCGTTTTAGTTATCCTATTTATTACTTATGAAATTCAATGATTTTTAAAATTATTTAATTATATAAAAATGCCAAATATGATTATATCGAGGGCCCGATGATTTGCATCGCCTGCATCGCCCTCTTATCAGTGATGGTAATACTAAATGTCATGAATTTAGGATTATTCTGTTACAAAAGGGGTTACAGTTTAATAGATTCAGTTATATAGAAAAATTACATAAAAATTAATCATATAGAAAAACAGAAAATATTTAGTAAAATTCATGAAAATTAGTCCATTTAAATCCATATTTAAATTTCTCAGCAAAAATATTGAAACCAACAATATATATTTAATCAAAGATTTATAAATAACAAGTTTTTTAATTTTTTCCAAAAACCGCTAACTCCAATTATTAAAACAAAAAGATATCTAACTCTCCCCTTCTTAAGACTTTTTCCACTTCAGCCACTCGATTCTTTTTTCTTTCGTTCCTTCCAACACTCGATAAGGTGATATAAATCTGGCGATTTTATATGGGCCATCGTATTGCATACCATCCTTGTGCCTGTTCTGCGGCTCTTTACGTACGAGTACCTCCTGCCCCACCTCGAAAACACGAGTGCCCCTTTTTGTCTTATCCATAGTTCTCATAGTGTCTGCGGCTTTACTCGAGTTAAATCTCGCGTCTTCGATTCTTTCGCTTCTTGATATCTCGGCTTGTTTCAGGTTAGAGTGTAGATTAACACTCCGTCCATAAATTATCTCAAATGGTGATAAACCCGCAGCACTTTGTCGACTGCTATTTATAGTGAACTCTATTCTGGGTAGAAGTTCGTGCCAGTTTCTCTCTTCACATCCACCTGCCAATGTTGCTGTAATAAGATCTCTTATCGTTCGTATGGGTCGTTCGGCTAAACCATTTGATTGGTGCTGATAAGGTGAGCTGAATTCCTGTTTGATCTTGTTTCTTCAATTTTTGTTTCTGGTTTCGTCAAAAGTATCTCCGGCAGTCTCGCATTGCGTGCTTTATTTGCGACGAGGTCTTAAACAATATCTTCTTCTGATCGTCCTGAATTTACAACTTCAACTAAAGCTTTTCTTAGCCGTATCTCAAATGCTGCAAACCTTTCATCATCTTCCTGTTCCATAGCTGCCAATTCTCTGATTTTGTCAGTTATTGATTTTGTAATTGTGAACGTATGTAAGAACCACGCTTTGGCTTTCTGTTGTTTCTGTTTCTCTGATGTTTCCCCACAACGTCTTTGCTTCTGCCACCAATAACACATCGAAAGTGCTTGTCAATCGCTGTCCATTTGTCAGCAACCATTCTTCTATATCCCTGATCCATTCTTCGGCTTCTTTTAAACCTTGTCCATCATATCGTCTGATGTTCAGTGTGATCATGTCTTGGCATGATTTCGGTAGGCATTCCATTAGCGATTTTGTATATTTGGAAATTGCATTGATGTTCTGATTTTCGGCGTGGTCGAAACCAACAATATATATATTTTTTAATTTGTTCCAAAAACCGCTAACTCTAATTATTAAAACAAAAAGAGTTTAATTAAATTTAACAAAATAAAAATTAAAGTTAATCTATTTACTATTTGCCAAATAAACTAAAAATTAAATGTAAAATAAAATAATTATAAAATATTTAGATGATTGTGATATGAAATAAATTCTATTTGGAAGCCACAGTTTTAAAATATTTTACACATTTCAGAAATGTGAGATTTGTTTTAATGGTTAAAATTAAAATACAAAATCACTCAGTATTAAAAAACATTTAGATATAAACATCATTTTTAACAGAGATCCTTCACTTAACTGACAAGTTATTTTAACTCTCTGAGCAATTGTCAATGTATTTATTGACTATCATTTTATTAATTTATTGCCAACTCATTCTCATTTTTGATTTGGCAGTTCTGTGGAACTTGCAAATTCCCTATCCTACAGTGTTTAATGAGTTGGATGGTATAACACGTCGACTAAACGTTAGCTTAAATGAAACTTAATTTTCGGGGAGGTTATTGATACTGTATTGATGAAACTTGACGAGAGAAATGAAATTTAATTTTCGGGGAGGTTATTGATACTGTATTGATGAAACTTGACGAGAGAGATGTGACCTCAAAGAAATGTGACCCGCAAAGGCGGGATAGTCCAAACTTGGGACAAAATTTACACTTTTTCAAAGAAAATTATATACATTAAGAAACCAATCAGTTTTTTTCAGTGAAATAATAAATGCATAATTTTGTAACAATATTATTATTAAAAAACAATAACAAAGCTACTCCAATAATTATTACAAGGAAAATATCTAATGAATAGTCAAAATTCGAAAATATTATCATCGTTTCTGCACCCCTTGAGATACTGCGCCATAGGAGAGGGCGCTACTTTTGAGCGTATGCAAGTTGGATAAAATCGTGAATGGATTATGTAATGACACATTACTAATTTAATTTATCTTTTAGTGCCAAGTTTCAGAAAAATTAATTAAATTACTAAAAATGCGTTGCGGATTATGATTTATTTGAAAACAAAATATTTTAAAAATTTTGGTTTACTTACATGATCAAACTTTTATGTATAAACAACTTTCTCATGGTCGTGCCATTGTTAGCCATCTATATTTGGAATACGGTTTATTTAATATTTTTAAGTGATGTTCAATGCGATTTCTAATGTCAGACTATTTTCAAGGTTATTTGATTGTTATCAGTACCATGTAAGAAACTCGATCATACCCGAGGTCGAATCCAGTAAGGTCAAGACCCCTTCGCCTCAAGACCGTGTCAAATATCACAATTTCCTTCCATAATCAAATTTTTATAAATACATTTAATATCTTACAAATTAGGCATATGAGCAACTCATCAAATAGATTTGAACACAACTGAAATTTTTATTCTGATGGTGGTAAGTGATTAAATAGAATCAATCGGTTTTTCGTTTTGGAGTAATTAATTGAATAAAATTACGTTCTTAAATGCTATTCAATACGATTTCTAATGGCAAACCAGTAATGATCTTATTTGGGGTCTGACAAAGTTATTTATTATTATTTCCATTATAAAAAAATGAGTTATTTTACCAATAAATAAATAAATGTTTTGTAATTTAATTAGGTGCTGGAAGTTCTTTCATGCGAACTGTTATAGAAATATTAATTCATTCTCAAACTAGTGCACTTAGTGGATTCAAAATTCCAGCGTTAGTTTAATCATTATAAATATTCCATAATTGTTTATACACCCGTTTGCAGTTAACAGACGCATCATTAATGTAAAAATAAAATCAATACGTGTATATTATATAAACATACAAACTTACCTGTGTATTGATTTTTAGCGTTGCAATGAACAAACGCATTTAATATAGAAAGTGAGAAAGTGGTAGAAAAAATAAACTGACACACACAAAAACAACACATAGTTAAAAATACATAAAATAAAATAATTGATAAAAAAATGATATTCATTTAATGACATAAATCATAATACCAGGTTCCCAGTTATGACTTTATATCAAGAGAAATTGTTAGAAAATGCTAAAACATACAGAAAAAATGTTATAAATGAGTCCTTTGAATTGAATTAAAATTTTATTTGGTAAGCATTGTAAAGTTTGATTTTCTTCTCAATATTTTGACGGGTTATATCTATTTATTAAATAAATACCTGAAATAAAAACGTAATTAATAATAGAAATAATAGTTAGTTAACCAATAAATGAAATTACTAAAAAATTGATTAAAAAATTCCAAAAATATTAATTTCAGTGCGGTTATTATAAATTTTAAAATGAGATTTAGAAAATCAAGAATAGCTAATTCCAATTTTTGTTGTTTAAAATGAGATTTGAGTAAATTTTGTTTTACAAAATCGATAATTTTTTGATCTATCAACTTAACTGAGGAGAACATTGAAGTAACTTTTAAGTACTTCTGCCTTAGAATTTGACATTTCACCTCATAATCATGTCGAACCTTATTCACTTTTATTCTTATTTATATTTCAAGAAAATTTCATATTAGCATCTATCCATCGGACATTATTCAAATTGTTACTATTTTGTCATTTATCATCCAAACTTTAACTTTCCATCGATAAATTTGACTTTATTTTTCGGTGATCTCACCATCTTAGGAAGTCAGTCAGGATCTTCGCAATCTGAATAGGGGACCGACTATATATTAGCCACCACTTTAAAACGGTCGAATATATGACCACATGGCAGTGATAATGGTAATTACTAAATAGTATCTAATTTACGTGAAATATCTTGTATTCAGTGGTAGCAGATCAATTTTATCACTGGTTAATATTATCCCAGTCAAAAATGTGTGAAATTTTATTGTGTGGATGGGATTTGAAACCATGGGTGTGAATATGTATTTTTGCACATTGACTGTGATCAATCAGATAATTTGTATGTATTTAATACTATTTATTGTGATCGAGCAGTCACCTAATGTCTATCTAATTCAGTAGGTTCTCAACCCGTGTTCCGCGAAAAAAATGGCATTTTTTCTTTAAATTTGCATTTAAGATACATATCATCAAAAACCTCAATTAATTTTTTTATAAGATGATTCAATAAGAAAGCCGTTACACAGATATATAAACATACAAATGTGAAAGTGTTTTATTGCTTGTTATTGTTGGGCGTGGTATTTTCTTTGCTTATAAGAAGGCATTGTTTACGTTTACGACAGATTTATAGTAATTTTTGATTGGTCACTCATTATTGGCAAGTATTTATTTGTCAGTGTTCCACGTAAAAGAATCATGTGAATGGTGTTGCGCGCTTTTATATTAATTGAGAATCACTGATCTAATTATTTCAATAATTAATACGTGTAGCTGCTTGTATTTGATGTATATACAGATGGAAACACACATTTGTATAGGGTTCACAATATTATCACTATACAGACACGAAATATACATCTGACTACGTTCACAATAATTGTATCATAAATTTTGATCTTTTCACGAACATTCACATTTATCGGTGAATAAAATAAGACACATTTTAAAATATTACAAGTGGATTCAAGACTCACAAGCGCGAATAAACATGTGAAAGAATGCGTAAAGAGAAATAAGGTCGATATCTATCGATCATTTTTTGATTTGGTCTTCTCGAGCAGCAACAAGAATTCCATTCCAATGTTTCGGTTATAAACATTGACCCTTAAAAATGTGGATGCTTTCAACGATGATGCAAGGGTGACAAACGCATTTGGTACTTTATTGTATTTTGAATTCTTAGATTGTGCATTCTTACATTTCACTATGAGCTTTTACTTACGAGAATATCCAAAAATTTGAGAAATTTATTTGGCCCTTCATCAATCAAAACCAAACCCGTCCACCTGGATAACCTTGACCTCGAAATATTTTCAAACGGATCAGTCCACTATCTACTTTTATTCGGAAGTTTCCTCAGACTCTGACCAGAACCCTCTGACCGCCACTCATTTATTTAGGGTTGTCAACAAATCAATTTCTATTATAAACTATTATATAATATTAGCATATAATTATGAGATAAAAAATGAAAACATAACATAGAAAAACATTTATTTCATAGAAATCGTAACACTGCACAAATAATTATGGATTTATAATAAAAAGTTTGACAAAATTTACACTATCGTAGGTGTCTGTTAAAACTGGAAAATGAATTTAGAATGAATTTTCGACGTCTATTTATACTAAAAAATTGTCCATCCATGTATTCTCTGCCACACTATGAAACAGGGTGTGTTTAATTCTTAGAATTTTAGACTGGTAAAACATACATACACGAATACCGCCGGATTTATTCAGTCTGTTTTAAATTAAATTAAATTAATTTTTTCTGATATTATTTTATTTCTAGCACAGTACACTCATACGCGTGATTCATCACCCTGCGTATTCAATTGATTATTTATTCAACTAGACCAGGGGTCGGCAACCTAGGGCACGCGGTGGAGTTCTCAATGGGATTTTGTGTTGTTTGTTTTTCAATTAAATATATTTAATAAATAATTTTGCGATCAAATTACCGTATTAGCACGAATATAACGCGACCCCGAATTTAACGCGACACCAAAATTTTCATAAAGATTTTTAGAAAAAAAATACTTAGAAAAGTGATACATAGGTTATATTCATGACAATAAATTTAATTAATTTAAATCAAAATTAATATTACGTATTCGCACTGCAGCAGCGCTTGCCTAGACCATATGGTTATTTTGACGTGTTTGGTCAAGCTAGGAGTTGTTCGGAAACTTATTCGCATTGTGCTCTCCGTAGGAGAATGTCGTTATTTAAATTACATTACTTAAACCCCGAATTTAGCGCGAGTCGATTATTTATTAAAAATAAAATGTTTAAAAATGTCGGGCTAATACGGTATTTTCATAAAGAACTGTATTATTTAATGTGACTTATTTGTAAAAAGAAATAAGGTAGGTGCCCTGAATTAATTAGCAGAGTGGTTTGGGACACCACAAAAGGTTGCTAGCTCTTGAACTAGAGTGTTTATCAAATTTATTTTAACAATGCGTAAATTTTGAAATATATCATCACCGTAATATATAATGAAAATATAAGATTCAAGAGTGTCGATGTTAACACACTACCTCTCGTAGTAAGTTCCATCATAAAAATTTTCGGATCATGTAAAAAAATGACCCGTAAAAAATATCAATAAAAATGAAATTTTTAATTAAAAGCTAAAAAATGCAAATTAAACTCAAACTTAATTTGCTTTAAACCGCAGTAACTCAAGCATTTTGTTGTACGAATCGCATTTGAAATGATCTATGAAAGAAATTCCCAAAAACTATCTTTCTACCTTCATCATTTAATCATTTCATCTATTTTATTTTCAGCTTCAATTTGCTGTTGTAGCTTTCAACATTTTGGGTTGAATCCCATTAAACGGACAAACGAAACTATATTTGTGTATGACAGACTGATGATCATATTCTTTAATATCATTAAGACCGGCATAACTAGCCTATTCATCAGTGTGTATGATAGAACCTTCACGAATACCTGCAATTATTGGTATTAACACCCTCTTAGACCGATTTTCGATTATTTTAGGCTAGGGGGTGTGGATGGTTTTTAACTTTGAAATTCAGCATAACTTTGTCACACTGAACTATTGAACCAGAACCACCTAGTCTTATGGGGAATCGAGCATAATACTCCCCGTTTTTAGATATAAACAGCTTTCGA
Organism: Schmidtea polychroa; assembly: GCA_959609185.1. Taxonomy (NCBI): domain Eukaryota; kingdom Metazoa; phylum Platyhelminthes; order Tricladida; family Dugesiidae; genus Schmidtea; species Schmidtea polychroa. The sequence continues at coordinate 68,504 of CAUHTR010000230.1, forward strand.
ATCTTTGATATTGTAGATCTGGATACATTCACCAACTTTAAAATTTCGCTTTGGTTTAGACCTTGTGACCAATAACAGATGATCTTCAAAAATTGTTTTACTGGAATGACGATATCTGTAAGAGAACTCTGCTTCCTCAAGTTGAGAGTTGTTTGGTATTTCAGACACCTATAATCAGGAATCTCTATTCAAAAACCAAACATTTGTTTTCACTTTTGATAAGAGACATGGATACCTCACACGTATTACAATCAACTCGATCCTTAACAATTTTTGTTGTTGAAGAACCACGACACCAACTGCTCTTCATTCATAACAGTTATTCTTTCTAATCCACTTTGAAATTTCGTGGCTAATTTATTAAATAAAAATCAATTAAATCGATCATGTAAAATAAATGACCCGCCGGGTCATTTTTTAAATGATCTAAATTTTCTAGATCAGAGAAGTTTGTGCGAATAATTTTCTAATTCATCTCTTAGCAAGAATCTGAACATCCAATAAAAACTCTTATTTTGAGTACATTGAAACAAATGAATTTAGCAGTTAATTCCTGTTGAAATCGATCTAGAATACTATAGATCTGGTATCTAGTTCCATTACTCCTGGTATCTGTCTTCTTCTGATTCATTCTCATTCTGCTTTGCTCATTCGGGCTTTTGAATTATTTCTAAAGCACACTGAATCATATTATTCTGGCGCTCTCCTCAAGAAGGCACCTGGGTAGCTTGCTCTTGCTCCTCTTTTCTACTCTGCGGAAATATTTTTTGTAAATTTTGTATAAACAGATTTATATTTTGTTGAAAGTTGTCCTCTACCATTTTACTCGTCACTTGTTTTACCTTTAAGTTTTAATAAATTTGATGTTGCGATTACGAATATTTTGAATAAATCTTTAAATTTCTAGGACATCAAAAGCATGTTTATCAGTGTCGATTCTTTTTACATTCCAAATATTCTTTGGTAATTCGTTGTCTTTAGAAAAGGTTTATGCTGTCGCCTTGATATTTCTGATTTACATTCGGTATGTTTAGTTAATGTTCAAAGTTTTGTATTGCTTTTTCAATTCATATTTTTGTTGCTTTAGATTAACTATTCTTTTGCTTTCCATACATGACCCATTTATTCCTGTTGAAAATTTTTGCTGTGGACTACTATTTGGAAATCCATTGGAAAAATTGAAAAATGTTTACAAAACCCTGTTGGCAGCTTCAGATGAGAAAAACAGTACTGAAAATCCCAAACCTTATCATGTTAATTTGAAAATTCAGAAGGAAGAATGAAAAACATTTTATAAAATAGTTGTGATTGTTTCATTAATAAAGGTTATATTTCATTTTTTGTTTTATCAATAATTATATAAATTCAGTTATTATAAGAATAAACCTTTTAACCGTTTGCGGACGGTAGGCCAGCACTATTGGCCACGAATTTTCTACAATGTATAATGGCCAGCTGTGCTGGCCAAACTTTAAAAAAATCATACCACGATATCGGGCATTCGTATACTAAAAGATTTTATGCTAAAAAATAATATATTAAAATACTACTTATTAAAATTAATTCCGTCCAAAAACGGTTAAGTGATTATGACGAATATATTCATCATAGACAAAGTCATTTCTCTGCGCTTATTAAAGATATATTCGCCACGTGGAAATTTAAGAATTTCTGTTGGGCTGTGCTTATATATCCACCTTTTGTGTTTCTTTCGTTTTATCACATCAGGAGAGTTCTTGTAACTTTTTTCATTATAAATGTGGCGAATAGTATTTTTAGATAATGAGTGTTGGGATTCCCCACGAGTTGACACGATCTCACAATCTGGTCTAAGCGATCGTAACTATGTGAGTAAAAATTCCGGTAGTGTCTTTCCCTTGTCTCGATCCTCGCAGTCAACTAGTAAAGATTTCCCATGACTATTTCATCTGTGACAAGGTGCCATGGAAGATGGTCCATGTTCGTACTGCTCCAACTCGCTGAAATCTATGGAGAAGGTGAGCTGCTGTCCTTACAACTACTCCTTCATGGCGTTTCGATACGGGTTCTAGGAGGCTGATAGAATGTCTTACATCTTAACACGCTGTTAACGATAACATCTGCGAAACCCTCTGGTTCAGATTGAGGTTACGCCCTTCCCTTTCTTATTCACATGACCACCAAACCGTCTCTATTACTATAAAATAAAACAAAAGAGAACATTACAAGTATTATTCAGACAAAACTAATCAGAAGAAATCCATTCTAATATTCCTCAAGTCAATTCACACCCTAAAAACCACTCGTCGACGAGTTGACATGTCCGTAGAAATTCACGAAGTGGATGGGTATTATGATTACTTCGGTTCATCAGCGGTGGATATCTAAAATTCATTTCCTTCTGCTTCTCGGAGTAATTTGTCTATATCGAACTCTAGCTGAAGATCTTCTAACCACGGGGTACCCATGGCTGGCACGACTCGAAAGGGAAGTGGTTTTATTGCTTTCAAGGTCGATACCAGTTCCGCCGTGGCTTTGACGTGTTCAGAAAGTAATGCGACTTCGGCAGATGCCAGTTAAGCTCGCTTGCGCTTCGATCACTCTGCCAAAGTGAGTCTTTTCCGTTTAGGTCGACCAGTAGAGTCGGACGGCAACGAAACGATGATAGGCGCCGTTGGTTTGATGGGGACGGTGCTGGTCCCGACGTAATTGACTTCGGGTTCCATTGAGGCGGAGAACTCTTCTCCATGACTGAGACAGGCTGTCCGTTTGTGTGGATTTGGGCCATCTGGTAGATGATGTGCGGGGAAAACATTATCTCGATCAGTTATTGGACATTCCATGATGCGTTTCCGCAATTCGGACTGGGAATAAATTTGATATAGGGTCTTGGATTGTTCCTTTAGCATGATACGTTAGTTCCTGTTTTCCTTGAGCAGGCTGACCCTGCAGTGCTCTAAGCGCAGACTTTTTATGTTCTCTTCCTTCACCTGAACGGGCGTAAACCACATCCCCACCACGTGATCTATGCGCTTCTTCAAATTTCCAATTTCGGATTGCATTGTCTTCATCGATACGTTTGTTCCGCGCATGAAAAACACTGCGACACAACGGACTTAGGTAAATTCGGCTTGGCCATTTTCTACAACGAATGATTCAATTATCTATTCAGGTACCACTTTAGACATCCAGTCCATCGACGACGGATTCTATCCCAATCAAATCGCTCTCCACAAATACATAAGACTCAATCAAACAAAATAAGAATGGTTTCGACCGGGGATGACGACAACTTGTTATCATTACTTATTTATTATTTATACATTCCTCATAAAGTTTAATATCGTACTCTCTTTTAACGATCAATTTCCTAGAAAATGTTAGACTGATTCCTACGGTAGTGATTACCACTGAGGAAAAACAAATTATCAAACTGAGATTTATAACTTACACTAAAAGATTAAAAACAGAAATTGCGCCACCCATAGTTATCTTCCTAGTTTCTGAAAAGGGTTACAAGGGTATCACTAATTATGACTGTCAATTTAAGTCTATTCATTTCCTTTCTAATTTTAAAGCCTGGTATTCAAAATGGGTAACTATCCTTCAATTTCGCTATTTATTTATTATTTCCCAATGAAGATGTCCGACAATGAGAGTTGTGATGATCTATATTTGGTCATAAAAATTAAAAAATCGACTACTATCACCTCAATGGTGATAATATAAATGATTTTATTTATAATACACAAAATATATTTCATTTTTAAAGAAATAAGTACCGTTAAGCTGATTTACTGATAATATTATTGATAATATATAAATATGAAATTTTTTTAATAAATAACTACCATTAACTTCATGTTTATTATGTAAACTGTTTTATGGTTCAAAATTTAAATGTTTTATAAAATTGTTTTACTTTATTTACAACCTTGATAAATTTACAACTTTACAACTCAAATTTATTTTCATTATGATGCGGTTTCAATGTTATTATTTTAAAACTTAATAAAATTACAAATGAATAAGGATAATATTAAAGTTGCTGTAAGAATAAGACCTCTAAATGAAAAGTAATATTTATGGTAAATAAATATGGTTTATTAATTTATAGAGAAATATTAAGCGGGGGTGAACATGTTGTTACTGTTTATGGAAATCAGATTTCTGTTCGAAATAATAAAGTAATAGATAATTAATTTTTATGATAAATCTAAATCAATGTATAGGTAGATCAAGATAAAAAATTCGGTGATCGTAGAGAACCATATCAAAGATTTACATTTGATGTAATTTTCGATTCATCAAAAAGCATCAATAGTCAAGAAGAAGTAAGATTAAAAATATATAGTTTTTAATTTTAAAAGTATAATAAAACTTTGAATAAAAAATTGAGACATAAAATTGAATTAATTAAATGAATTTTTATCTCATGTATAACTGAATATAAATACAAATCCCATAAATGTCCATTTAAAATTAATATTTCATCTTATGAATATCTGAACTAACACGCCCTATGCATGGGACTACTCTTTCAGTTTAACCCCTTTACCGTCAACTTCTTTTTCTGAGATCGACCCTTAATTGGCGACTTTATTTGCGGCTATAAAAAAAATAATCTTTTAATTATTTTTCAAATATCTTTATCAACAATAACGAACAACTAATAACGAATAACAATTAACTAATTAATAACAAATAAAGCTGTTTTTAGTATTGTTGTAAAGTAATGAGTAGTGGATAACAAGGTACTGAATAAGATGAACAATTGTTTTGCAAGTTTTCGTATCTTTTGCTCCAACCTTTTGTAAGAATTTTTTTTGTATTGTCTTCAATTTTATTTATCTGACACACTAGAACAGCATAATAATAGTTGTTGTGATGATTTAGCCTATAGCGATGGGGTAATACAGCTACATTTAGGTTTGAAACGTTTTCTGAGATTTCATGGGAAATGTTTTTTGTATAATTTTTTATTTTGTTTAGCCCTGCCATACATTCTTGCACTCAGCAGGGCTAGAGTTGTAGCAGAGTGCATGGTTATTATGGTTTGATGTTTCTAAATGACCTATAACGACGTATTTACGTTTAGCCGAGTATACTCGGGTCTACCGTGCTGCAGTACGCTTCCAAATATATAAAACGAGTTAACTCGGGTCTACCGGTTATCAGCCGGTTTCGACTTGACGAGTATCCTCGGGTCTACCGGTAAAGGGGTTAATTTCTTGAAGGCACAGCATCCTACTAACTGGTATTTGGCTAATCATGATGTCACTACTATTGAAAGTCTCTTTTGAAATGCTGGTTATCTCTAGTAAGTATATGTCATGAATAAAGATAAGATTAACACAGTTCATTGTGTTTTGGTTGGATAATACGCGTTTTTGGAAAGATGAATGAATATAAAATTATTAACAAGTATTTAAAACACATATCCAACACGAGGGTCCAATTTATCGGATGTAAAAGAATACTCATTAAGATTTCAAGATCAAGGAAAGCCATTAATTTAAAGAAAAAACAGAAATTTCAAAAGCTATTAATTAAAGCTATTAATTTAAATTTCAATCTTTTAAACATTTTATCAAACTCACCCCAAAATTCAAGAATTCTATACATAAATCAAAAAATTAAATTTAACAGTTGTATAATTACCAATTGTTCTATTAATGCAGTGGTTCTCAACCTTTGGTGTTGGCGACCCCATTGATATTTTTTTACGACGTCCCGACCCAAATTTTTTAAGGAAAATATAAAATATATATTATTTACCAGAAGGATTGAAAACAATTTTCCACAAATATATATATTTTTATAAATATAATGACCCCAACAGGGATCGCGACCCCGAGGTTGAGAACCACTGTATTAATGAAAGAAAAAATATTTTTAATCTTATATATTAATTTCAAGTATCGCACAATATTGTACTATTTTCCTTTAAATGGAATTGTTTTAGTTTTGTTTACAAACACATTTTGGAAATTTTAGTATTTCTCACAATATATATGTTATGTAATATCGAATAGCGAAAGTAATTTTTTAAAATTTCAAATGGAATGGAACAATTGATTCCTAATCCATATTTTTCTTCAAAGTTTTATTATTTCTTCTTTTCATTTTATGTCACAATCATCTTCCTCTTCTTTTAAAATTAATATGTGATTCACGATTACGTTATATTCTCTACTAGTTTTCATTATAAAAAATTCAATTGAGTAAGAAAGTTTTTCCTATATTTGAAAATTTGATCATATATATATAAAGAAATGTGAATTGTATAATCAGATTTGCCAGAAAGGGTCAAAAGATTTTTATTTTATTCAACTTTTTCATCTATATTGATATAGTGAAAGAAAAAGACTTCAATTTGTAAATATGTGATTCGTCACCTACCTATCCGTTTCTACCTATCCGTCAATAATTGTGATACGTCAATGTGTAACTTTATTGAAAACTAATATTATAAAGAAAAATGTTTCATGATATCTTTCTTCAAATTCTAATGACATTATTTATCTATTATAGAACAGATAAAATAGCAATGGCGAGTTTCATATTTTATTAGTGGTGAAATTGTTTTATAGAACCTTACATGTAAATAAGATAAACAAAATCGTAATTAACAAATCAAAATTGTTGAAATTAAAAGATTCTAATGATATTCATTTAAATCTTACCTAAGTTTTTGGAACAATTTAAAATTATTTTGCAAGTATTAAAATTGAAATTTTATTTAAATGCGTTTGTAAAATATGTTTTACCCAACAAACTTTGTAACTAACCTGGTTAATTAAAGTTTCTTAGATAAATTAATAAGTTCTTTTGTACCATTTGGAAATTTAGATTACTATTTCAATTTGAAATTTTTACTGGAATATTATAATTAGTATAAAATTTGCATAGTTATGTTATATAGTAGTATATAGTCATGTAGAGTGTGAAAGTAATTAAATTGAATAAGTATTTAATTTCCAGATTTAAATAGATTTAAATAATATAATTAAAGTAAATAATAAAATTATAAATTAAAATAATAAATTAAATATATTTAAGAATGACTGAAGATTAAAATATAAAATATTTATTGAATGCTTGTGTGCGAATATTCCCTATTCAAATACTAACTCATGCTTGCGAAAATATCCTCTAAGCTAAAAACAGTGATTGTTTTAATAAGAGAGATTTTTGGGTTGTTTTAAAAAATATAGTTTTGTTTTGTTTTTAAAATATGGATGTTATTAATTTAAGAAACCAAACATCTAATATAGAGAGCATCGTTTACATTTACAGACCAGGTTTAAAATAGAAAGAGGAAAGATAAAAATATAATTTGTTTATATTATTTACTAATATGACCGATAGAGCAATCTAGTTAATACAATACAATAAATTATTACGTTAAAAAGATTAGCTAATGATTTGAAACGTTCTTTGTATGGGATTGAATGTTCTTTGTCATGTCGTTATTGACTCGTTATTGTCACATCTGGTCTGTTCAAAAAATCTTACAACACTTCAGATACATAACTTCATAAAATCGGTCGAGAGTCTCGACATTTCCTTTTAAAATTCTCGCGTTTTGTTAATAACAATACCAGCTTTAGAATTATTAAATACGTAAAAGATTATGAAAAACATCATTAACGGAAAAAGCCAAGGGACTGAAACTTGTTTTACTCTTTCAATAAACTTCATTGAACTTTCATGAACAAATAAAAATTTTATTTCCCTCGTGAATAATATATTAGATTAATCCAGTGGTTCTCAACCCGTGTTCCGCGAAAAAAATGACATTTTATCTTTAAATTTGCATTTAAGATACATATCATCAAAAACCTCAATTAATTTTTTATAAGATGATTCAATAAGAAAGCCGTTACACAGATATATAAACATACAAATATAAGTGTTTTTATTGCTTGTTATTGTTGGGCGTTGTATTTTCTTTGCTTATAAGGCATTGTTTACGTTTACGACAGATTTATAGTAATTTGTGATTGTTCACTCATTGTGGGCAAGTAGTTTTTGTCAGTGTTCCGTGTAAAAAAATCATGTGAATGTTGTTCCACGCTTTTATATTAATTGAGAACCACTGGATTAATCATTCAATTTTATAACAAATAACAAATTTCAGTTTTTAAAAATCCTACAGAGCCATATTAAAATACTAATAAATACTAAAATTATTTAATGATACAAAATGTCTTTTTCATTCAAAAAATTATAATTGAAAGATTATTTTTCTACCAGTTTAAGTCGTAAAAAACTTCGTTCAGCATAAGCTATAGTAGCTATTGTGGTTTTAAAAAGTTTGGTGCATAATTTTAAATATGCTTCATAAAGATTATCTTTAATAATATATCGAATTGTAGAAAGACTTTGTAATAACTTCTAGAAATATCTTCTAAACTTAACAATTTTGTAAAATAATTCACTTCAATCAAGTATTTTTATAAAAATAATTTTCAAAAATATTTTCCACTTATTTCTTTTATTACATTACAAAAACCACAAATGACTTGTTATGCTCTTATTTCTGGATCACTAGGCAAACATGTATTTTAAAGTTTTATTATAATAAGTTACTATGTAAGATAATTTGGTAAGTTTAAGGTCGTCAATATGGTCATTTAAATATATTTTTAAATATATTTCTGTCAATTAATACAGACATTTGGGATATTCTGTGTTTAATGATATAATAAAATAAAGCATAACATGTAGTACCATTATAAATTATCACTGGGATTCCTCTATTATCTTGACCAACTTCGTTTGATATGTCTTTGTTAGCATTAAAGGAGATAAAAACACTTAAATTTCAGTTAAAAATATAAATATTGTATATTTAATATATTTGAATGATTTTTTTAGGTTTTCAATGGTTTGGCAACAAACTTAATAGATAGTGTTATGAGTGGCTTTAATAATTGCATTTTTGCATACGGCATGACAGGAACTGGAAAAACATACTCTTTAATTGGGTCAAAAGTAAAGTTTTTAATTTTTATTTTAAATTTTGTCGATTTTTGTAAATTGTTTAATGCAGTATATTTTGACCACATATTGACCTTTAAACGACCCTGATTTACTTTTTTGACCTTAAATTGATCTACTTAAAAAAAATATTTTAGCTCAGCATTTTTACCTAAATCTGGCTGGCTCACATTCTATTATTATTAAAGATCAGTAGTTAATGAAATGAAAGATTTTACTGAATGGTGAAAAAATGGATTTTACTAATCAAAAAATTTTTCCAATTTCATTTTCAAAATGTCTTAAATTCGATTTTGAAAAATTTGGAGACAAAAAAATATTTTTTGCAAATATTTATATACATAGTAATTCTAGAATGTATATTTACGAAATTTACTCTTTTTCGCCATTGAGATTTATTCAATTTTCTTTATCATTTCTTTTCAGATTATAAATCAATGTTTTGTATTATATTTATTATCATTTAGGAATTGCCTTTTTTATTTTTATTTATTTAAATACATAAATTTATATATTTAATCTAAAAAATGAATATAAAGGATTTTAATATTTAAAATAAATATTTTATTGCTCAATTAATTTTGTTTGATAATCTTTAGAGTGACCCTGGCTTGATACCAAGAATTTGCGAAGTAAAAATATTATTCTGTATTTAATTTTATTTTTCAATTCTGCTATTTGTTTAGAGAATTTATAAACAACTTGAATCAAATGCAGAAAGTAACATTGTTTGCTCTGAACTTTTTATAAGGTTATTTATTATAAATTTATAATATCTGCTATTGTTAAATGATACACAATTACACATACCGATTCACAATTAATATTATTATTATTGATATCAATGGATTTTGACTAGTCAAGGTTTGATAGCTCAAGTACTATGTTGATTATATATACTCGTTCGCTTATTTTGTTGACAAAATATTAGTATAGCCATTTTCCAAGCATGACCAATTGTGATGTATAAAGAGAAATTTATATACTTTTTAATTTTATTTCAACAATATTGCGATTTTTATGTATTAAACAATTACAATATTCTTAGAACAATTAATGGGTTGTCGCTGCTACTGTAAATATATTAATATCTCAGCACTTTTAGTCTTTTTCAGAAAACATTTTACCTACTGCTTCACACATGTCGGAAATTTTTTTTATGATTACGTATTTTTACATAGAAGGAAGGGAATTTTCTATTATTGATTGTATTATTGATAAAGGATATACTTTAGGCTTTCAAAGGAAATTAAACTTAACAGAAATATTTTTTTGACAATAATGAAGTCAATATAATTTTTAATTTTTATACTTTAGGTTCTGAGTTAATATGATTTGCTTGTACTGACTTGAACAAGGATTGTTTTTCTCTTGAAAAAATGTATTTTACTTTATTTTTTATAAGACGTCCGCAGTTATTAGAAATTATTGTGATATTTGATATGCGTTGACTTGATCAAAAAATTCGACGCCCTCGTTACTTACCAGTCTTCAAATTATTATTTATGTCGATCGCTCCAAAATAATTTGAATAGTAAAATATTTAATCGTTTAGTAGAAATCAAAATATACCTGGAACAATTTTTCGAAGGGAAGTTCTGTGTTCAAGGAATTAAAACTAAATCAATTTGGTTTTAAATATATAAAAAAGATAATTAAATTAAGCAAAGCAATTAGAAAAGAACTTTTTTTAATTATTTATTTAAAATTTTGAGTTTTGTTTATATATAAAGAATATCTTTGTAGATGTTTTACTTGTTTTGTTTAAAACAAATTAATTTAGATTTAGGTTTAATTTTATAAATTGAAATGATTCATTAAGTTTTCCTTGTAGTGGTTTGGAAATATACAATGAAACATTACAAGATCTATTAATAACAGACAAAACAATGAAACAAAAACAAAAGTTGAAAATTAGGGACTCTCCAACTGGTGATGTTGTCATTCAAAGTAATCTAATGTTTTTTAAAATTAATATTCTAAATTTTATTAAAATAATTATATTTATTATATTAACATACGTATTTATTTTATTATTTTTTCAAACATTTTAATTTATTTTGTCATTTATTATTCAAATGTATAATGTCAGTTTTAATTATATTGGAATCATTAAATTCTGAAGTCTTTGTTGAAATTTTTTTATTTAGTTTATTCCAATTTTATAAATTTTGGTTTCATGCAAATATTTTAAATTATAATACTAATATCATCTAATAGAGCTTTTTATGCAAGAGAATTTTTGTTAAATCTCGCGTCTTTTTCAATTTACTTTATCCTAATTTCTTTTTAGATTGTCAGTCAATATTTTGTTTTATATTTAGATGTCAAACAAAATATTAATCTATAAACTTCTTTATTTTTTTTGTTAAAATTCGACCTTTATTTTTTCTATAGATCAATTTCTGTTACATAGAAGAAAATATTTATCTATCATCACAAATGAAAAAAAATTGATCATATAAACATTGTCTAAAAATAAATTTCATATAAAAATTTAGTAAAATATTTTATTTATTTTTTTTGTGTACTGTAAGAAAACTTTTATTGAGGTTTGAGCGTTTGTTGGTTAATCCAGATTGATCTTGTTTTATTTTTCAATCTCCCAAATTCAATAATCGTTTACCAAATAAGTGAGCATTACGATCTGATAATTCAGCTTTCATATTTTGAATTGATACAATAAATATAATTAATAGCAGAATACATGGAGATGCCCGGGTATAAGAACATTTGTTTATCTGGATATATTTGACTTATTATTAAAATGAATAGTGGAATGCAGGTACCCAAACCCATCGAATTAAAGCCTCGAAACTTGGGAAAACTAATGGTCATATTTCTAAAGACTTATTAATAAAATTTGAAAATTCTTGCTCTATTATATTTTGAGATATTAATTTTATTTTTGTACAAAAAAACTTTCAATTATATATATATATATATATATATCATTTCATCAATTAGTAATAATTGTAATTTATTGGTTATCTTTAGCAGTTGTCACGTGAATTAATTGGTATAATTATAACGAAATTTCACTCAGCTCTTTACAATTAAGATACAGATGATGTGATAATGGATTTAATAATTTTATTACGTTTGGTGACATCGTTTAGTATCTGGTTAATTTGTCAAATTGAGTTTTATGTAAAAATGGAAATTTTAGATATATTTAGTGAGGGCTTGGGGTCGCCTAACGCCCTTGGCATAGAAGTAATGAAGAGCTATTTTTGTACTGCTTGCTAGGCAGATTCACATTCCACCCAATCTCTCTTATTCTTCTTTCTCCTATCCTTGCACCCTGTATAATTTTTACAGATCTCACAAATTCAGTTCACAAATTATCTGATGCAGATATAACTTTTCTTTAGAAATTAGGATTTTAAAAATGCAGTTGTTCCTAGTAAATCGTTTAATCGATAATAAAAATTGATTGATTCGCACCTTTCCTAGGGTATTGTAATAATTCCATATAACGTTATAATGCTGATCTCTTCACTTTAAACGATTCATGAAGCTTGTTCAGAAAAAATTGAAATTGTTCCCTATAATTGATTTCCGAAGATAATTCAATTTTGATTTTCTCTATATAATTAAGAAGAAACTGTTCTTGGATCGATTATATAACTCGTAATGCTTCTTCGTATTCTTAACAAAATAATCTACATTGTGTCCCGTTAATATACTTGGAATTAATTTTGCAAGATCCCAATCTGTCCTGAACGCTATGTTAAAAAACTAAATGAATTATTAATGTATTGAAATATACACCAAGCTCTGATTTCTCAAACTATTATAAATATCACAGAATAAAGCGTTAATTTGCTTGTTCTTCCTGTGAAAAACATTTCTTAGTTGATTGTTTTAACTTTATAAATTTGATATTCGTTTTACTGTTATATTTTTAAAATTAAAAAAATGTAATTTATTTAAAATAGTCTAGCATTTTATAAAATATTATTGAATAACATATTTCAACTAAAATCGTGATTTATTGAATAGTTTCAATGTCAATATTTAACGATAATCAAGTGTACAAATGAGTTCAGAAGAGGTGACGATGAAAAAATATATTTTGCTTATCAACGTATATATCATTAAGACATTTTTATAAGTGTTTCATAATGTTTTTACTTGGCTGAATATTATGAAATATTAATTCTAATTAATTTGTGTACTATAACCATAGGTGTTTAATAATTAAGTTTTTTTATGAATTTGAAATTTGAATCTTTTTGGTGAATATTGTTTTTTTATACTTTGCACCACTGTAGGAACATAAGACTAATATTTGAATTATATTCATAAAAAAATCTGATAATTCCATTAGGTGAGCTTCGAACACTGATGACACTAAAATATGTAAAAAAGCAGAGAGTTATGTTGCTGAAATGATTCGTCGGATAGAGAGATGAAATGGTGCATGTTACACGAGCAGCTGTATTGAAGATTATAATATGGAAATGATAAATCTTCGGATTGAGCTGTAAGTCACATAGAACTGGAATATACTAATGAGAAATCCATGCCAGATTTTCCACAAGTTGTTGCAATTCCAGAGTTTTGAATTCATGTTGAAATAAAAGGTGGCTATGTTCGAAAAAGATCGAATGAATGAATAATTAAACAATGTCTTTTAATTTACTTATTTTAAAAAATGTATTTAACTTAATTATTAAATTAATATATTTATTAATTGGAATGTCAAAAGCACTACAACCACTTCTAAACTATTTACTTTCTATTAATGAATTAATAAAGATAGGAAATGTGTATGGAATCTTCGATCTTTTATTTGTGAATTCTTGACACATGGTTACCATTTTGAAGAAATATCATCATTGAGTTTTTAATAGTTGTCAAAACATTTTTTTAATCAAATTTTAATGAATAATGGATGTGATTGACCTTTTAAATAATCGATTTATTAATTTAATTTTTTTATCTAAAGACCGTCATTTGGTCAAAATTATTCATGATTTACTTGTTTTATTTATAACCATCCACAATACCGCCTGTTCCTCGAATTTTGTAGATTTTCAATCTCTAATTCAATTAATTATTAAGCCCTCGCACTATCTATCAAATAGTGACAATAACATTTTTGGTGAATTTTTGGCTTTGAAACTTTTTGGTTTCATAATTATTGAATCATTTGACTCGGTGTTTTTTTCGCTTAATATAAGATTCCAAATAAAATGTATCATTATTATAATCTAAAAGTAGGAAAATTAATATTTCTAAGTTTCGATTGCTATTACTCAGTTTATGAGAAATAAGTATGTCTAACTTCTTTGCCGTTCAGTCAACAGGATTAACTTCAAGCTTCTCAGCGATTATCACACCTAGATTGAGATAGTCCTGCTTCCATCGGGGTATTTAAAGTAGAGATGTTTAGGCTTCTTGAATGGAATGTTTTCTAGTTCCCTTTTAGGTTAAAACTACCAGAATAAAGTTTTGTGAACCCTCCAGTCAACAGTGTGTTTAGCAGAATCCATTTTTCTAATAATTTATTGGAATTAACGTAATTTTGTTTTCTGCTATTACAAGCTTTATTTCATTTTTTAGTGATCTTGTGTTAATTATTATTAATTTAAATTATATTTTTGAATTTATAAATTTTTCTATGAATAAAAAACTAAACCAAATTAGGTATGTTTTATTATTCCTCGTTATACATTGATATTTTATAGTAAGAGGTGACAATAATCTGAATTCTAGTGAATGTTTTAATTGTATAAATGAAAATATGCAGATCAAATACTATATATTTCAATTTCAGAGATTAATTTCCAAATTTAACCAACCAAATAAATTCGTTGTAATCTATTTGGCTATAATTATAATGTGAAGTTTTATTAATTGTAATTTACTTAACTTTCTTTGTTTATGCATTGTATTGATAGATTTATCAACTCATCCAATAAATCACCAAAATGATATAGACACATTGGTGAATAGATTCATATCAAACAGGTATGCTGATCATGTTTGCTGAATTCACAATGATAATAGCACTTAATAATATTATATTATGATTGATGGTTGCTCTAGTCTTGCCCGCAGATGCTAATGCTCCGCTGTGTACTGCTTCAGAATTGCTGTTGAAATACGCCAATTACAGCGGTTTGACGTTGCTGTGTTCTTACATGAATAGATTTTATGTAATTTTTTAAGTCTTTAAATCAGCTTTAAATCTTTTGAATCAGCCGCAATATAATATAATATTATATTTAATAAAATGCTTTAAAATGATTCGTTTGGCGATCATGTTAAGCTCCTAGAAAACACGGCGTTTAAAAATGATTACTTACGCTATAAGTTTGGATTTCATAATTTCTGTGACTTATCAAATATTTCAAGCAAATCATAATCACAATAAAAATCGGATTATGATTTAGGGGCAATCCATATATTATCTAAGCACCGATGGAGAAGGGTGGGGTGTCCCGAGTGATTGATTTGCGTACGAATGCGTATAGGAGTTGGAGGAAGAAGTGTTCCAGTAATACTTATGTATGCAAAACATAAAATGACTAAAATAATACGGATTTTTAATTTTTGTTATCGATAAAATTAAGTTCCGTGTGTTAATTGATATTTCATGAACAGATACACTGTATAAGACAAGTGAACATGATTAAAATTTTCGACAGTTTATCTATTTTGATGAGATTTATAATTGACTTATGCAAGACTAATATTCTTTCTGATTGTTGTTATCAATAATAGATCAGAAAGAGCATGAAGTTGGAGACCATGCTGTGTGAATAAAGATTATTGTCATGGTTAATTATTAGGGTTAAAATTATTATTTTTTGTAAACTTTATTGTCTATGAAACTATACAATATTAATAGTAGATAATAAATGACAATTATTTTAGAATTTCACTCTTCAAACTAATATTAACAACTACTTACTGCATTTCTATACTGGCAAGTAAGGTCGCCGTGCGTTTGTACACATAGAGTATGGAGTGTCAAAATGTGGAGTTTTTGCGTGCATAATATATGGATGTCCAATAAAAATGTAATTTTCATTTCTATTTTTTGGTATGAAGATTATTTCATGTACGTTAGTTGGAACAGGCAGAGTAGCAATTATATGTTAGATTGTGTATGTATGAATTTTATATTTGTAAAAATTTCACATTTTAGAATAAAATTATTATATTCAAATATCACTTCAGAAAAAAATTATGCAAACTTTGGTGCGATTTAAGTATTCAGTCTCTGAAAATCATATAATATATATTCAAGATTTCAATGTATTTTTTATAAATTTTATTTTTTATGTCATCTATTTTGTCTCAACAAGACACTGGATAAGTTTGATTGTCACAGTTCAACTTACCACTTTAACGACATGTTGGAGAGAAAATATTGACTGGGGTTGTAAAAGTAAAGGCATCAAATATCAGCATGACCTAGTAGTAACTTTTTTACATACCAAGGCAGAAACAGAAAGTTCATATTGTCTGAAATGGAGTTAGTTTTCAGAAGAATGATAAAACCTTGGAGTGGTTTATCGAAAAATTAATTAACACTGGTGGACTGGTTCAATTTTCCTCACGAAGTATGTTCAAAGATTGTGTTTGCCAATTGTAGTGTACAACTACAAAGTACATCTGATAAACCTATTCAAATAAATAAATATTCTGGTAGATGAAATGTTATGCTTAATTGTTGCTTTGTTAGAAGTTCTACAGCTCTGTGCAATGTCTCACAAGAATCAATACAAAGGAAAACGAAATCTCCAATGCGTGCTTACCTGAAGGTTCGGCATATCATGAATGTTGTACTGTGGTTATCCTATTGTTGAGGATACCAAAATAGTAAATAATATTATAAATAATTAGAATAACTTTTGTTAAAACCGATAGGGTGATTGAAGGAGCATTTTTAAAACTTGGAGAAGAAAACAGGAAAGCAAAAATTGAGAAATAAGGGTGGAATAACAAAAAAAATTCAACAATAAAGCGGAGAAAGGTCACTTATAATTAATAAGTGCAAGAAAGCAAAAAGGAATTCCAAAATTGAAAGACAAAAACCAAACACAAAAACAAAATCGGTGTCTCCGAACTTTTCAGAGATAACGTGGGAAATAGAAAAAAAAGTATGGAAAATGCCAGAAGCAGAAATGGAAAATGTGACAAATTATCCTGAATGCCGAACCGCCAGGGACAACACACGGGAGTTGAAAAAATATGGGAAATGCCAGAAGCAGAAACGAAAAAAATGACAAATTATCCCGAGTGTGGACTATAAAATCAGATAAAACACGCTTTGGAGTCAGAGATTTGTTTGGTAACTTTTAAATATTATCACCAACCCAATAAACCAACACTATGATGTGATTTACGAATGTTATTTTTCGTAAATTATTGTTGTGCATTTCGCTTAGTCACACGTGTTGGGTCGTAGTGAAAACAAGATCGCATAAATGTCTAGGGTGAAAACCGAGGTGATCCATTGGCTAACTACCATATCATTATTGAAAACTAACCCCCTGTATACCCATGGTGACAGACCATGTTGGTACTGTATACACTGGCTAGGTGTGAGTACACAGATGAGCTTCGTTGACAAGACTTGACATCCGGCCGATAGAAAATCTTACGTCGGTCGGAAATTATTCTCTAAGAGTTAATTAAGGAATCTAATTCTAAGAATGTCATAATAAGAAAAGATATCACGCCCCTCGCGACATGACCCTTGGTTAGCATACTTTATTACTAAACTAACTAAATTAACACAAAAATTTAAATAAAAGTAAAGTACAAATTTCACACTATTATTTCATAAACCATATCAATATATAAATATCGTTATAAGAATTTAAATCATAAAATATTCATGATGATGGAACTACTCGAGAGAGTCGGTAATGGAGAGGACTAGGTGGAATTGACATATGCGTTGGTCAAGAGTTCATCTAAGTTGAACAGGACTTCATCGCCCATGTCCACTGCGAATGAGATATTGCTCAGATCAAACTCTGGTTCTGCTGTTGGTTCGACCATAAGAAATTGTCCTGCGACTGCCGCTTTCTTAATGCGTTGCTTCTCATTTCGCAACTCGCGACGTAGGTATTTCGTTTAGGCTTCGGTCTATGAATGGTGTTGGACCACTAGACGTTTTTCGAGGATGAATTGGGAAGAAAGCAGGAATGAGGACTGTAGACGAAATGACGGGAGCCGGGCATTCGACAACGTCTTCTTCGGCTAATTGGTTTCCGTCTTGGAAAGGTGATGGGCAGGGATCACATTTTTCAATTCTGCTAATGGGAGGTGTTGGATACTTGATTGTACCTGACCTTTCGTCTAGACCTGATGGAGCGCATGAACCTGTTTCTGGATGAGGTTTCTCTGAGCCCGGCTTTCATCTATTAGCCCATCTCGACAATTCTCCAGGGTCATATACGATTAATGAAGTGTCAGTTTATACGTTTGGGGTGAAAATGAGATCCATGTGTCTCAAGATGATTTCAACGATGTTTCGCGGGTTTATTCGGCTATACTGACATTATCCTTCCTCACAAAAATCGGTGGTACTTTAAATTCAACTCATGTCCCCGAGACAGTCTTTCTCTTATGATGAAGAAACTTTACGCGATAGATTAAGTACCAACCACATTCCACAACACTTGCGCCAGTCGCGTCACAGTGGCGGTGAATGGGATTACCGATCGGTGTCCTTCGCTGGGACGACACTAAGATCATTCCATTTTTATACCCAACGGGCTTTCCAGTCTCGTTCGGGCCTAATATGAACAAGTCCGTCCTAATTATTAATTTATTTATTTATTTTCGGCCTCCTGGCCTAAAATATTCATGACCATCGCAAACCTGATCAGTTATAAAAGATGATGGCTGAGGAATCTGTCGAATCCCTAAAAAATTCTAACCGATAAATATAATACTTCAATCAAAGTTGGTTCTTGTGAGCTAGGAATTAATAATGTGTGTTTTCATCGTGCTACTCACAAGACAAGTCTCCGCCTTTATCGACCAACTATCGTGCACAAACTAAGGGACGATGATTTAAATAGGGGAGAAGAATTTTATTCATCGTTCTTGGAAAAGTTTGAGCGGGAACCAAGGCTTCTTGACAAAGTATATATAGTCTGGTGAGTGTGATTTCAAGTTGAACGGAGTCGTTAACTGTCACTGCTACTGGGTATTCTTTAACCCATGCGTACAAATTCCGGTTACATTTTGCTGTAAGCATCATGGTATAGTGTGGAGTAATTTCAACAGGCATAATCGAACCTTATTTCTTCGTGGAAATTGTCAGCACACACGCTTAAATGTTCATGCTCAAAACCTTTCTTTGGCCAAAAATAAAGTTCAAGAGGAGTATGTTCTTTCAAGAAGAATAAGCATCAGCTCACTATGTTACTTGTGTGAGAAGCTAGGTCGATAAGAAGTTACCTAGTAGATGGATTTGCAAACCTGGTTAAATAGAATGGTTTATGCGTTCACCTGACCTTTCTCCTAGTGACTTCTTTCTTTGGGACTACCTGAAGAGAAGGTAGATACAATCGAGGAGCTTTGAGCGCGAAAATGTATGCAGAAGTGTAATCCAAAAATTAAAGAACTGCCGTAATGAGTGTCTTTGCATTAATAAATTTGTAGATTTTCATATTATAAAATTTTACATACTATAAAATAAAAAATATTTGCCACATTTAGTCAATTTTACTTTTGAGATATTTGAAAATAAATGTACTCTAATACCCTGTATAGGGTACTCAAATTTCGAAACACAAACATTTTAAAGTCGCATTGAAGACCAACTGGTTACTTTTAGATCTACGCACATCAACCAGTTGCAGTAAGAATTCTACGTTTTCACAGTATATAAACTACAAATTGTTACACTGAAAATGCACTTGAGCCAGATTATTGTTGTGAGAATGCATCGATAAAAATAATCAGGATGTGAACGAACTGTAGGAAATAGGATTCCTCAACTCTCGTGTTTCCGTAACCCAGCACTTGAGTTCATTGTCAAATTGAAATTAGTAGTTAAGGAAAATTGACATTAATGTTTCTAGGCAAAAAGTTCACTTTAATCAAAAGATTTTAACGTTGATATTTTCACTTGGCATAAAATTTAGTTAATTTAAACAAAATATCCCTAAAGAGGGTTTGGCCAAATAAAAGTCAAGAAACGACTTTGTCAACAACCGATGATCACGAAATTGTAATTTACTAGATTACTGACATTTACAATTAGACGTTTACAAGTGAATTCTTTAGAAAATTGCAATTTGCCTTTCCATTAATAATAAATTATATTTGGTTATAGATATCACTTTAATTTATTTTCAATTACTATTTAGGAATAATACTTGGAAAAGATAGTGCCTAAATTTGTGTTAAAAAGACAACATTGATCTATAATCGAACACTGAATGAAGATAAATGAAAATTGAAAATAATTGAAAACAAATCAGAAAGGAAAAGGAT
Source organism: Schmidtea polychroa (assembly GCA_959609185.1). Taxonomy (NCBI): domain Eukaryota; kingdom Metazoa; phylum Platyhelminthes; order Tricladida; family Dugesiidae; genus Schmidtea; species Schmidtea polychroa. The sequence continues at coordinate 88,967 of CAUHTR010000230.1, forward strand.
AACTGATGTTACTGATAACTCATTAGAATTTTCTACATAAAATTTACACTAAGAAAATAATTTGAATTGGTTTTGTTTATTATATAAATATGCTAAATTCAGAAAAGAATATTTTTGAGTAGGAAAATTGTTATGAATTAGTTGGTTGATCAAAAGTTCCTTGCCTTGAGAACTACTTTTTTTATATTTTTCGTGTATAATATTGAATTAAGGTAACTTTCATTTAGAGCAATTGGAGCAACCCACATTCATGACCAGAGTAGTAGGAGTCATGCTATTTTGACAATTCATTATCAACATGTATTACTTTTTTTTATTATAAAACAAACTTACCGTGTTCTTTAGGTTGTGTTGGATTCAGAAGCTCCTCAAGACTTTAAAAGCAAATTTCATCTTGTTGATTTGGCAGGCAGGTTAGTTTGAAATTTTAAATATTATTATTCTTAAAATCAGATATATACTTTTTTCTACAAGGTAGTTTTAATTTCCTATATTAGTCAAACATCAAAACATCTTTCCTTTCAAATAACTTCACCAAGTCTCGGTCTATGGTTACTATAAAAATTTATAAGAAAACGAAATAAGGATTTAGCTGTATTTCATTGACCGAAACTTGTATTTTAGTTTTGTGATATTTTTAGTAATCATTATAAACTTTATCTTTAAATTTTGGTAGATTGCTCAAAACTATTATTATTATTATTATTATTATTATTATTATTATTATTATTATTATTATTATTATTATTATTATTATTATTATTATTATTATTATTATTATTATTATTATTATTATTATTATTATTATTGAATAAATAGTTAAACATACATGTCAATGATTTAATTATAAGAAAGCGCCAATCAAACATTCTTTTCACGATATATTTCGACAGTTTTACTGTCAATATCAGGTAAGATATAATAACTATATAAATTAAGGTTTTTAAAAAAAATATTTATTGTAATATTTTAAAAATCCTTAATTTAAATAGTTATTATATCCTACCTGATGATGACAGGAAAACTGTCAAAATATTTCGTTTAAAGAATGTTTGATTGGCACTTTCTTCTTCTTCTTCTTCTTCTTCTTCTTCTTCTTCTTCTTCTTCTTCTTCTTCTTCTTCTTCTTCTTCTTCTTCTTCTTCTTATTATTATTATTATTATTATTATTATTATTATTATTATTATTATTATTATTATTATTATTATTATTATTATTATTATTATTATTAAAATTCATAAACTTCATATTTGAGAAAATTCCAAATCTTGAAACTGGTGATTACAGATAACCAAAATTATACCTTACCAGCTTAACCCAGAATACAACGCTTCCCTACCACTAGACACGCGTTGAATGAACAAAGTTAGTCTATGTCGAATGGATGAATGTTAATAAATATAGTTGGTGAACTATAGTTAGTTAAAGTTCTCATGAATCCACCAACTATCAATGAAAAATATGTGTCCAATTTGTTTCACGGTCCCCGTTGTAGTTAGACACTCAACACTAAGGTGACCAGACGTCCCGATTTTTCACGATTTATCCCGATTATCCCGATTTATAAAGTATATAAAGCTCGCATGCTAATAAACTAAAAATAAGACAATTTCAAGAAAGCAAATTCCAATTCAATAAATATTGATTATTCTATTATATTATCCCTTTGAAATTACAAAATTACAACTCTGAAAAAATGTCTAGAAAAGTAATTTCGACAAATTTATGCTCTTATCAAATTTCCTTCTTTTAAGCGATTCAAATGTTGCGTTGTCTACTGGTTCTATTTTTTAGCTATTTATTCACCAATTATTCCATTCAGTTGTTGAAACTGTTTCTAAATTAATTACTATAGTAGTCTTGTAGAATGAATTTATTTGTTCAAATATACATTGTAATTAATTTATGTTATTTGCTATTCCATGATTGATTTCGCAGTTATTATTCGTTTTTTACCCTTTAACTCTTTTGCATTATATTTTAATGTCTTTTCTAATCTATTTTTATTAACTTCCTAAAATTTCTAATTTATTTTATTTACTTTATTCGCAATTCCTTATTGGATTGTGAGATTTTTCATTCTTTTTTTGATAATTTAACTAATTACAATTGTATTTTTCCATTTCTTATATTACTTTTTAATTATTTTTGCTAAAATTTTATTTTTATAATTTATTTCTTATTCTCCTTGAATTTGTTTTAATTTTGTAATATCTTTTTTGTTATGTTTGTATTATTTTATTGCTGAACTTCATGAACATCATGTTATTTGAATATTATTTTTATATTTATTTTATATTTTATAAGTATACAATATTGTTGATTCAACTCTATTGCATACTTTACCTACTACACTGGAAATCACATCACTTGCAAATTCGCTAAAGCACAGAAACAAATATCTGCAAACTTGTAAACATGGCGTATGAAAAATCATATTCGTCTCTGGAGACACCGTCAAACACAGCATACACTGCATAGTACTGATGAGAGCCAAAAGCTCGAAACTAGTCTACTATTGGGATTTGCAATGGGTATCACAAAGCTTGTAATGTTTATCTTATTTTATTGTTAGACATCCGTAAAAAAATATATTTTTTTAATCCAATATGATTTTTTGTGTATATTTTCTCCATATTTAATTGTTTATTTGGTGTTTCATCGTGTTTTGAGTTTTACTCGATTTAATGCTGTTTTCGTGTTGTGTTACCGACATATTTCAACAAAATCATTATAGTATAATTTTATTTTTTTTAAATTTTGGCCCAACAAGTAATTAACATTGATTTAAATCATTTTCATTATTTTTGTTATATTAAATAAATTTGTTTAAAATGTAGTGAGCGTTCAAGTTTGGATTCACCTATTTATTCTTATGAAAGACAAAGAGAAGGGTCAAGCATAAACAAGTCATTAATGAATCTTGGTACAGTAATTGATGCTTTAGGTAAAATATATCGAAATTAAGAAAATGCTTTTTATTTCTTCATTTAGCCAAATTAAGTCTTAAAGCAGACAAGACTTCTTACATTCCTTATCGAAACTCGAAATTGACTTGGATATTGAAAGATTCACTCGGTGGAAATTCCTTAACAACAATGATTGGAAGTAAATATTATTTTCACAAGAATATATATATTTTAAATGTTCTCATTTTCAATAAACAATGTCAATGGTGGCCTGTAAAATAGCTACATATGATCAATTACTGCATTCCATAACACAAATTCTAGTGTTAGAAAATAATAAAATATATTTTGTTGATTTTGTTGGTGTTGTGGGTAAATTTAAATATTATCAATTATTGATCTCACTCCAAAGCGTGCCTTAATAACAATAACGAGTTCCCGACAATATAAACTTTATTGATTAAAACAATTGATTACCGATTTAGAGTGACACAAAGACAACTCATTCAGGAGGAAAACAACAATACATCTTGGAATTCAGAACCACTTGAGTACTGTTTCTGGTTTCAATAATCTGTAGATTTGACCTAGGGGTTTTTCTTCCTTTCTTTACAATTTTTATTTTCTGATCTTTACAAATTCTGTCTTGTTTTTGTTTCTCTCAACTTCTTTCTTCAGTTTTCAACTCAGTATTCAACTCAGTTTTAACTCCAGTCGTGTTTTTTATAGTCCACAATCTAATAGCACTTATTGATATTGACTTCAATTTCAATATTTTTTCCCGCACATTTCGTTTGGTCCTCTCCAATTCTCCTAATATGCCTGGCAGCTATCGAGATGTAATATTTAGAAGATGCCATCTCCCCGCTTCTATTGTGACCTCTTTTCCTTATTTCGATCAGGCTGTCAAATTTTGCCCGTTTAAATTTTATTTTGTTTTGTTTTTGTTTTCCCTTTTTTGCTTTGTACTTTTCAATTAAAAAATGACCTTGCCATGTTTCATTATTTGATTTTTTGATTTTTTCCATTCTTTGCCATTTCTCTTTCGTTTTCTCATTTCTTCTACTCGCTTTTACTTTTCAGGATATGTTGAGTAACATTGTACATTTCTCTTCAATAATTTTATTTAATTTAACAATAATTATTCAATTTTTATTATTTAGATATCCTCAACAATTTCACTACGTTGACTAACATGAAATTGACTAGTTCATCTTGATATTTTGTACGCTTTCTATTAAGCAAGGGAAGACTTCGCATCCGTTATATGATCCATAAATTTAATATAGAAAAGAAAACTCGGTGAATTGTTGAAAACATAAATTAGTAATTTAGGCAAAAACTCGTTTTACTCTATGAACATTTTAATTGCCATTTTCGGAAAATGCCTGAAGTGTCAATTATTGTAGTCTAGTTCGTTATATTAATTTATTAACCTTATATTAATTTATTATATGAAAATTAAAATAATGTTAAATTAAAAAAAAACCAATAAAAATTTATTTGAATAACGCGTATAATGCAACCACAAATTCAAAAATTATTTTCATATTCGAGTTCTTGTGCAGATTATTTCTGAAATTGATCGTTCCAGTGTTTGGCTCTTTTCATCAGTCAAAGTCCACTCTCACACTTTTGTCTTTGACAAAATTTATTTCCAAATTATAGTTTTTCAATAGAAGATCCAAAAAAGGAGGAAGCATGTGTATTGTTATATAATTGTTATAACCCATTAAAATGTCAATAAAACAATTAATGAAAAGGGAAAAGGTACAGTAATACAAAAATATCAAAGAATCTTACAATTTCCATAGGTTCCAAAAATAAACGGATCATGCTATAATTTTGTCCAATAAAAATATTTTTAATTTTTACCATTTAATTTTAATTATTATTTTTAATTATTTATTTTTTATACTTTATGAAAAATATACAAATAATATTTACGAATACTAATTACGAATATTAATTATTATTAAAATAGGCTTTTATTAATATACTTGAATAAAAATTTTATTTTTGTGTAAAATAAAATAACTAAAATAATATTTCACATTTTTTCTTAAATGTTGTCCATGAATAACTTAAACACGTTAAATATTACCGTAATAATTAAAATTATTTTCTTTTATTCACCTACTACTTAATTTTGAAAGTAGACATTCTTTGGTATAAATTATAAATTAGATATTTTATTTGCGTCAAATAATTAAAAGTTGTGTAGCAATTACGCCGAACGGAAAATTCTACAACGAAACTATAGCAACTCTGCGATTCGCTAAAAGAACCAAAGAAATTAAAAACACTCCAATTGTCAATGAAGTATTAAAATTTTTAAAGAATTTTTAATTACTGAAATCAATTTCAGGATGCAAATGTAAAACTGATAAGAGAATTGAGGGAGCAAATAAAAATATTACAAAATCAGTTAAATAGCAAAGTAATTTTGGAAATTTTCGGTCAATTTTAATATAAATTTTTCAGCAAATACCAGAAGATTTGCTCATAAAATCACAAAAGGTGGTCAATTTATATTTCTGAAATTTTATTAATACAAATTAATTGATGGAATTTTGTTAATAGGTCGATGAGATGTCGCGAAACTGGACAAAACAAAGAAAAAATAGTATATCATACAAAAGATACAGTTCAGCAGTAAGTTCTAAATTGAAAAAAACATTTGTTTTAAGTCAGTTTTCGTCCAAGTTTTATCCTTTGGCCAATAAAATTTAGCTGTCGCACCACTAGATACAGATTTTTGAACAACCAAAATAGATATGAGACATTTTAAATAGATGAATAATATAAATATATGTCCATATTTATATTTCTTTACCATATGTCCATAGGTAAAGTAATAAGGCTTGATCGACAAATCAAATCTTTAGCGAATATTTCTTGGATTTCAATAATCTAATGAACCGAACTAACCACAGGGTTAGACAATCTGACAAAAGCAAACCTGGGAAACTTGGTGATTGCATATACTATCAAATTTGATTTTGCTTCTTCAGTGATTGGGCTCAGGAATTATATGTTTTTTAAGGCAAGAGTTCGAAAATTTTCTGTTTTCAAACTATTTTATGTAATCGATAAAGGAATTCGAGGCCATGCTTTTGATTTGGCTCGTCAATTTACAGTTATAATAGGTAATTCCCTAACTCGAAGTAAACAGATTATCTTTGAAAAAGAACTTAAGTATTTTTAAATGGATAATGTCGTGTAATATCTTGAAACATTGGAATATCTTGAACATTGGGATTCAATTAATGATTGTGAAGCAGATGTGGATGTAAAACTTACTTTAATCGATGTTGTAGAAATTTGTAAAGCTATATTTTCGCACGAAGCACGAATAATTCAATTCAGTATTTTGAAGAAAGCAATATGAACCAAGAAGCTTTTATATATTTGGATTTGCTTCGAAAACCAATGCAAAACAGTTCAAGCATGATCATGCGACAGAGTATCAATTTTAAATAGTTTTATCGGTACAAATGATTGTTTGTACTGTGTATTAACCACCCTACCTTTGGGTTATGATTCAAAAAGTAGTTAAAAAACATCGGGTTTTTTTTCATTATAATAACAATACTTGTTTGCAATGCCAGACAAAAAAATCAGTCTAGAGGACCGTATGGTAACACTAGGCTACCCTCATTTCGTGAAAAATAAAATGACGTCACTATGAGGAGGGTGGGAGAGTGGATCAACAGAAATGTGACCAAACGTGACAAGGTGGGTGGGCGATATCAGAAATAACATTTTTGACGTGACGCAATTATGCAATGACCCCTATCAAAAATTTGTATAAGAAAATTAAGATTTATGTGAAATATATGATTGATGATGTTTTGTTATCTCTACATTCGACCGTGTTTCAAATAAAAACTTTTAATTCATCTTCGAAAGTTTCCATTTTTCATCATTTATAAGTTCATATTAATAAAAGTTGAAAATTACAATAAAATATTTCTTGTGCTTTTCAAAATTTTTGGTAATCGTTTCTTATTAAAATGTTCCAGAATATTCTGTCTTGATACTTTGAATAGACCTAATCTGGGCTTGGAAATTTTGTCCAGTCATAAATAGAACATTAAAATGAGTCTTGAATAATTGTGGAAAATTTCTCACTTGTTCATAAATTTGTTTTAAATTTTATAAAATCTAAAAAGGATATAAAATTTATAGGAATAATAAATACTATTAAACAACAGTTCATTCTCAACCCTTTATATACAGTGCAAAGATAAAAAATAATTTAATTGTTATTTTTGGTACTTTAAATTTATTTGCAAATCAGAATGCACTCTTTTAATCTAATCGAAGAGTTGTATAAATCTATCAACTATGGTTCTACTTACAACTTATTAAAAATATTCGTACATAAAAAATGACTAAATCAACTACATTATAAACAATCAAATTTAATAAACAAAAGTAACATTATTTCTGTAAAAGTTCAAATTTATAATTCATCAATCGTTTAAAATTCATAGCAACAAAACGATTATATCAATTTTTCAAGGTCATATAAATAAAACTGATAGTTTAAAACAAGATTATTATTTAAATTAATATTTAAAATCATATTCATTTTGAATTATTTAATTCAAGTCTTTTCAAAATAAAATATAATGGAATTTCATTGTCAGAAATTCGATTTTAATTTATAATTAATGAAATTATTAAAACTAGTTAAGAAATTATTTTGCGGTAAGGTAGTAGTAACGAAAACAGATACGTAAATTGATATAATTAAATTGTTGAATATTTTTAAAAATGAATTCTAAAATTAAATTATTTTTAGGAAGAAGATGGGTCGTATGATGCTGGTACGAAAATAAATTTTATATTAGCATTTTCTTAAATAATTTTTAGATGAAGGATCAATTAACAAAGGAAATCAGGTTATTCTAAATAATTGAATTCTATTATTTTAAGGTCAAATGGAATTCAATAAATGAGGCACAAGATTTTGTTCCCCTTTTAAACTCCCTATTTGTCAACATCAAAAATTTAAATCTAGAACACCCAGTAGAATAAATAACATAAATTTATATATAATTGTATATTTCACTTTTTTATATATAAATTAAAAATGGAATGATCATGATAATTAAAAATATTATCAGTAAAATCTCTTAATTTTTTTATCACCTTTCACTGTTTTCTTTTTTTGATATTAAGAACGTCCTTTAAATTTACTAATAATAAATCTGAGACTGAAATTTTATTATATCCAACAATAAGATCATTAATTAAGCAAATAATTTTTAAGGGGAATTTTTATCAATACAAGCCTAGTTTAGCCTAAGCCATTAATTATAAAGATTATTAAATTATATAAAGAGAAGTGACATTTAGAAATCGGTCATTAGCCTCAGATAGGTATTGAAAAATTAATTCCACTAGAAGTGGAATTCGACAAGTTCTTCGTAAGAGAAATTTCATAAAAATCGTTAATAACGAAAATAGAATTTATTATTTTAAAAAAATTGTAATTGTTTATTTTTCTCGACACCTAATTCTAATTTATAATCATAGAAGTTAAACATTATACAAAGAAGAAAGTGACAATGGAAGAAAGGGTAATTAATTGCGACAAAAGAAAATTGAATTAAGATTTCGTATTTGGAGGAACTCTAAAGAGAAGAAAATTTAATCTGAAGAATCAAAAGGTCGTTTGGCATGATATCTAAAATTAATTATGTTATTATATTATACAGAGTCCCAACAACTGGTGACAGTAGAGATAAGACTCGGCTCTTTTTTTTGAAATTAGCTAATGGTACAAATTTGAAATATTTCATTTTACGTTGAAAGTTATTATTACTTTTTTTATCAAAAAGCACTAGGAGTCAGAGTAACCGAGTAACTAAAGATTACAATTCCTAGATCTTTTAGGTACAAAAAGATAACTGTTAAAAGATAATTACTGTTAGATGTTACGGGAACATTTTCTATATCGTTTTCAGTAAATAAAATCATAATCCAAAAGTTTATTAATAATACAATATTGTTTAATTTTTAAACAAACTTCTTCAGCCTTGAATTAAATACTTTCAAAATAATTTATCAAACTAATTTACTATTTTAATATTTAAAATTTAACATTCAAAAATTTATATTTAAAAATCTACTACTAATCATTATATAAATATAAAATAAATTTGTCCTTTTCAGTTACAATTTCATTTATTTTCAATTAATTTTTTTCTTCAGATCAATATTTTTTAAACAACGCCAATTTTCGGTACTGCTTTTTATCATTTAATTTCTAAACTTTCTTTCAAATAAAAAATTTAAATGACTTGAGGTGACCTGTCAATTTTAGAATTAGAATATAAATACATGAAAAGCTAAGTCACTACATTCAAACCATGCTTTGGTAAGACAATTTTGATCTACTTTTTAAATCATTACTTAAAAAATAATTATTGCAATTAACATTATAATGAGATCAAATCTGTCAAATACAAACTAAGAATTAATATTTGCAGTTCAAATAATTATTGTCAGTAAAATAAATATATAAATAGTTTGATTGAAACGAGTAACGTCAAAAACAAACAAAAGTCATTTATTATGATTTTATATGAACACTGCGCAACTAATTATCTTTTCAACATATTTCGATTTTTAAAAATACAATAAAAAATACAACCAAACAAAAGTTCATTGTGATAGATAAAAATTTTACTATTAACTTTATAGTGAGAATTTTTATATTTTTTAATAATATTAATTAGCTCGGTCTATTCCGACTGAATTTGAAATTAATAAATTCTTAGAAAAACTTTTGGTTATTATTGATTTTCTATTTTTTATTCGTTTCAATCAATAAATTTAAAAATGGAAGGAAATTATAGTTTGAAAATCACATTTATTTTTATGTATTAATCACTCTCGACATTAAGTTTCATTAATCTTTCATTTTCGACTCGAAGGGTTTGTTGAGATCGCGGAATGACTGAGCAGCTTTCTACCCTTTCTCAAAGTGATAAAAATGCTACTACTATTTTTCTCGAGTCGTTTTGTCAATATAAAATCAAATTTTTAAGTTAAGAATTGGATTTGTTTGTTTTTGAAAGTTGACAATTGAAGTATCTAATCAAGCCGGGAACCGGAAGTACTATTATTTCTGCTTCTTTAACCAAATTTCACCATTAAGCAATTATTTAAACTAAATGCTAACCTTGTTCTGGGGTTCTTTTAAAAACACAATTTTTTTTAATATTTTAATTTGTTTTTCTTGTAAAAAAATGAATCTTGTTTATCTTATTACAATGATTTATAATAAATAATAAATTCAAAAAAATAAATAAAATATTTTACATAAATTCAATATGAAAAAAAGATACATAAATTGAATAAAAAAAATTATTTCATTTTGCCTTGGGTCTAAATAGACCCGGGCGGATGAAAGTTAATTAATTAATTTTTTGTGTTTTAAATTTCACTTATTTTATCAGTCGTAATTCATTTCAACCGCTTCTCTGAAATTTTTTATTTTTTTTGTCTTTGTTTAAATTAAATAATTTTTGTGTAAATCCAAAATAATTCATGAAAAGTAAATCAATTTAATAACTTTATAAATTTGAAGAAAAAGCGACATCATAGGATTTTCAATGAATTTTTAATAACCATCTTTTGGAAGATTTTCTTTGCAATATGTTTTGCAAGTTCATTTTGTCGAATTTCAACCGAAAATGTAGTTGAACAATACCATGTTAAAGTTGCAAATCATGATATAAATGATGCTTCTAAAAACCCTTTCGTAAATGATTTAATGGATCTAAGGATGGGAACTTAGAATTCTGCAAAATGTATTACTTGTGATGGTGGACCGAATGGGACATTTCGGTTACATAGATCTCTCAAATTATCTAAAAGATATAAGGATTTTGTAAAAATATAAAAATAAAGAAATTTGAAAATAAAAAATATCAATAGTGAAAATAATATATTTTACTTATACGAATTATAAGAACTTCTTTTGATTTTCACCTCTGATTTCTTGTCATTTTCCATTGACATTGTAGTTTCTAAAAAATTGACTATAAATCAGTAAATATATCGATGCTTTTTGATATCTTTACTGATTCACTCAATTGTTAAATAAATATAATATAGATAGGAAATTTATATTGTAAATGAAAATCCATAGGTTTAATTTGAGCTCAATCTTTCCCAACTTCGACTTTTACTTTTAATGTAATTTCAAGTTTTATTTGGTATTTTTTTAAATGGAATCCGGTTTTTCCGTGTTATCTTACCCCCAAAAATTAAATTATAAAATACAATTAAAATAACAATATAAAAAATTGATGACGTTATTGAACATTATTGAACATGAATTTATAGAGGCTATCTGTGATTTATGTGATTATGTGAGTTTATGTGGCGCAAACGTGTTCTAAGCAACAGTGCCGATGTGTTCGACACTATTCTCAACGACATTGTGGTTTTCTGGCCACCTGGATGACCATTTACAAACTCTTTACAAACATTTGCTGAATTTGTAACTGTAATTTAGAAAACAAATATAAAAATTATATGTATTCTTTTTTAATTTAATTTTTGGGGGTAAGATAACACGGAAGTACCGGGAATCCTTTATATTATAACTAAATCACTACATAAAAATAGGCAAACTATAAATATGTTATTTTATCGAAACCATATCTAAATAGATAAAGAAAAAGATAATCTGTATAAGTTTCATTAAAACAAATTTTACGCGGTTATACAAATTCAGACTGTTAATCAAATATTCAAATTTTATATTAATCATGTTTGCATTATTGTAATTATCAACTTTTTGCACAGTGCTGCTCTGTTACTGTGCTGTTTGCACACAAGCCAGCACTGAGTGCAATTTATTCACATTATTCAATAATTTATTTTAGATGCAGAAAATTAACGAATCCAAGGAATCTTTGCTTCAAAGGTATGAATTTTTTAGTTGGTTATTTGTAATTTTCGTTTTATAAAGTATTTTTCGATTATTTTTTATCTGTATTTCACTAAATTCTTTTTATTCTTTAATATCGATGATTTTTTTACAATTTTATTTATTATATTTTTCGACTATTATTATTTTGTTTTATTTTTAACAGAAAATATTGTTAGATATTTTTAATTATTCCAAAAAAATATTTCGGCTCTTAATTTTTGTGTTTTGAAGTGATATAAAATAAGGTTTTTATGGCAGATTATCAAGGATAATGACCAACTTGTTTAGAATGTAGTTTTGATATTTTTCTGATGTCACTGAGAAAATAAATGTCCACCCCCAGTCTGTCTTGATAATCATATGTTTACTTTCACTGATAAGGCTAAAGGCAGCTTTTCTTTAATTAATTGTGATTTCCAAATCTATCCGTACATATATTTCCAAATGTTTCTTCGTTATAGTTTTGCTTCTATATTGATTCCATTCCTAGTTAATTTTTCTAATTTTCTTTAATTCTCCCTTTATTTTTCTTAAATTATATTGAGGTTTTGCACGATCTTTGTAAATATTCTTTTTACTATCATTCAAAACTGCATTTTTTTACAAAAATCTTTCCTAACAGAAAAATTGTTTTAACCCTTTACAAGCGAAATGAGGATAAATCCGAATACTATCGAATAGACCTTTGTTTCTACTTTTAACAACCCTTGGGTGAAATTTTTTTTTAATATTTACTGAATGTATTATGTTTCCTTGATTGTTCTACATGTGTTTCAAATTTTCAAATCACAATTACATCTTTAACTTTTTTTTGATGGATAATTGACACATTTCCTGACTTTTTATGAAATTTAACTCAGCACTTAAAGGGATAAGTAGTTCATACCCCTCAATATTTGAAAAAAAAATTTTGAAATTTTATGTTAATAGAAAGAGCACATTTCACTCTTTCAGGATTTCTCTGAATATTATTTTTCGCCTGCTTAAAATTATTATAAATTATATATATTTCCTTCTAATATAATGTCGTAAGTCTTGTCAATCTAGTTAAAAAAGAAATGAATAAAATGTTTATAAATTTTACAAAAGATGTTAATCAGCTTATCATTTTTTGGTTGCTGCATAATTACTTTTAATCCATCGTTTTTCGGGAAAGTATCACTTAAAAGTGACCTACGTTAATTGATAACTTGTCCCATTCATATTAAAAGTAGATGAATTGACATTCTGTAAATTCCTATCCACATACTTAGCACTAGCGCTTCGTGCCAACCTTTACTTATACCTTCCTTCATCTACCTTGATCAGACTCACTGGATAAGTGTTTGTTAACCTCCAAAACCGTATATGGTTCTTTCTTATGCTTTCAAATATAAACAATATTGGTTTTGCACTCCATTTCTCCATTTCTACAAACATTTCCCGAAAATACTTTAAGAATTACTTTAAAAATTTATTTAATCTTCGTAAAGGGAGAAAGGGCTTCATAGCTAAAAACAGTTATATCACTTTGGGTCAAATCTTTTATTAATTTTCTCCCTTTAAAACATGTTGTTATTTAAAGTTAGTTTGGCACTTTATGTCGTTAATAAAATTTTAATTTAATAATAATTTTACCAAATTTATGTATAGAGAGACTTCTCGGAGCTCTTTTGAAGACATGCAATATGAAGGTATTTAATTATAAAATTTGCGCCTCTTAAAGTTTTACAATTTAAGATTCTCTTAATGAATTGATATCGGAGAATATAATTAAGTCCGTCGAAACGTTATCTGTTGACCAACCTGCATTTAATTTTGAAAAGAAATATTATATAAGCTCTCCAAGTCTACTAGATGAGACATCAAAATCAGAAGTTCAAACATTTTCAAATGATAAATTAAAAGTAACTCAAAAATCGGAGAAGAGGTACACCTCCATTGGAGTGTCAACTGAATTATTAGGAAAAGATATCGAAATGAAATCTTCCTTTCATAATTTGAATGATAACCGATCTATACATAGAATTTCACACGAGTGTTTAAGGAATATCCGTCCTCGTTCAATAATGAAACAAAAAATTGGAGAAAGTTTGCCAAATTTATCGGCTTCTGGTTCCTCCTTAATTGTCGGAATTTCGTCTGAAAATTCGCCAATTTATCAAATACCAAGAGGTAGATCGTCCATCAGATTCTCTCTCAATGCACTTTCAGAAAGTTCCCTTAGCCATGTGGAGACTGATAGCTTAGATGACGATGCAACTAATTCCGGAGATAAAAAGTAAACTTTGTAGATTTTCACAAATTTAAAATTACCATTGAACCATTTCAAAATTTAAAAAATTGGACACAATTATTATGAATTTTATTCAGAAGTTTACTAAAGAAAGTAATAAAGCTTAGAAAGACTAGCAATTTGTTCAAATGTTTTTATTATCAATTTATTCCACCTTTAGAATATTGTTGAAAACATTTTTCACGGGAAAAAAACAAAACCTCAACTGAGAAAACAATTACCTAAAATAAACATAAAACCAGCGTTTAACAATTCAAAATAGTAAGTCAAACAATTCATTAATGTAATCACTTTTTTAACCTCACATCCAAGTAGTTGCACATTTTTGAAGGTGTGAGATAAGGTAGGAATAAAGAACAATTTCACCAATAACAAACATCGGAAAAGGATAACGTAATATTTCTTTAATAACCTCTTTATCGGTTATCCCAACCATAGTTGGCTTAAATTATTAAATTTTATACGGGTATAACCGAATAAAATCATCTAAATAATATTTTGAGCTGCAGTTCGCGACTGAGCCGATTATTCTCGTCCAAAATGATAAGAGACCTTAACGGTACATGTAGCTGGTTATATATATATATATATTCAGGAGGCAACAAACAACACTTTAGCAACTTTATATAGTTGTAGAAATTATTTATAATCACGGGCTATTTATAATTTAAACATTATATTTGGTGTCATCATTATTATATACAGAATTTAAGTCAAAATTTTATAAATAAATTTCTGATTATAACCATATACAGTCTCTTATTCGCCAACTCTCTTATCCACCACTTTCGGGAATCCGCCAATTTATTTTTACAAAAATGAATATAAATAAGTGTAATTTGGTTTAACCGTTTGTGGACGGTAGTCCAGCAGTGCTGGCCTTAAATGGCTTATACGAAATTAATTTCGTCCGCAAACTGTTAATAATATATTTTATTAATTATTTTTGTTTATAATTTTTGGTATTTTTGGATAACTGGATTATAAGGAATGAATTTTTTACTAGATTTTTTAATAAATTTTATTATTTTTTATTCTAAAAGCCGCCATTTTTAGATATCGCAACCTCTTTTCATAGTTCCGTTTATGGCGGATAAGAGAGTAGGTACTGTAATTGTATTAAGCGGAGTGACACTCATGATTATAAAAAAATTAGTGGATCACCAAAACCCTAAAAAATCTGATTTAACAATAAAACGTGTATGAACATTGTATTTATTTATGTAGGTTACAACCAAAAAAAGTAAGAAAAAATCATAATAAAATGGCCAATGTTTCATATTTAACGGGGCATTTGTAACATACTCGCGATGCACTGGTTGGAAACCTCTGCCATTCTATATATTAAATATCTGAGTTTATTGGGTCATATCTGCCTGTAGATTAAAAAACGAATAATTTTCCAGATAATTTATAATCAAAAATATTTGAAAAATATGAAAGATTATCAAATGAAACAAATAAGAAAATTTATATATTTTTAACCAATCAGAAACAACTGATGCTACAATATCTCATTTTATTTGATACAATTAATATATTAAACTTCTATTTGTAACACTTCTTGATATATATAAGTGCTCATTAGCACCAAGAATTATGTTAATGAAATTACGTGAATAAATGTTCCAGTTTATTTATTTGTGCCGTTTATATATATATATATATATATATATATATATATATATATATATATATATATATATATATATATATATATATATATATATATATATATATATATATATATATATATATATAATAATAATAAAATATTGATATTTTGCTGATTAGTAGGATAATTGAATACAAAAATTACCATATTTTTCGGATTATTGTACGTACTTTTTTGTACTTATTTTTGCTTTAAAATTGTTGTGCATCTCAGTCCGGAATGAAGAAAAATGTGATAATTTTTTTGTATGTCAAACATTTTATATAAGATTTTCTAATATTTATTTTATTTAATTGTTTTCAAAAAGTTTTGTTTTAAACCTATTATGATTTTAAAGTGTCTACCCATAAGGATAAAGAGAAATGAGTTTGAACTTACAAAGATATTCTTATGATGAATACTGAGCTGCAAATAATTATTTATGCTTCAAAACGTGGAAACAGAGCGGCTGAACGACAATTCAATCCACCAACAATGGAGAAAAGGATAAGAGGATAAAGAAAACAAGAAAAAAACTAGACATATAGATTAAAAACAAGAAACATTTTCTGTGAAAATTTAACAAATTTGCTTGAACTAGAATAACAATTGAAAAGAAGAATAGAAGCGTCGGTAAATAATTAAGTGAAACGGTGGGCAGTTTCTAATGAAATTTGAAAGGAACATCTTCATTGTGTTTTTGATTTATGAAAAGAAATAGGGTTGTTATTGAAAATTTTCAATTTGACCTTAATCAAATCGAAAATATGAATGAAGTACTGTTGACATTTAATGTTCCATGAAATTTTACTATGGAATCAAAGGGTTCCAAATCAATTTTGGTAAAAACAGGCCACGAAAAGACGCACTATTGTTTTGGATTACTATTGTACGTGTGAAAAAGAATTTCACTCCATTCTCATTTTAAAATGAAAAACTCTGCCTAAATATAAAATTCCATCAAGTGTTTTTACTTACGTTCTAGAAAAGGATGGATGGATGAAATGGGAATGAAACTATTGCTTAAAAAATAAGGAATAAACGATAAAATTCAAGTGATCACTTAATTACATATTTAAACACTTATTTCCCTGCAAATTCTGTCCGTTTTGTAACCCAAGATGTCTGATATTAATTTTAGAAAAAAATATATAAACGACAAAATATAGATTTAGTGAAACTTGTATCAAATATATTATGAATGTTATAGTGTAAATTTACCTTTATAATCGCTCGTACATCATAACATTATTAAATGTAATTAAATGGATTCTTAGAAACAAGATCTTAAGGATGTATTAGTGTCTATATTCGATTTAAATATAGGTCCTTGTTTAAATTTTATACATCTATGAATATTTACAACAACCACACCTAATTCTATATACAATTTGAGAAGCCTCCAATGAAGAACATAGTTCCTCTTTGGCCAATGCGTAAGCATAAGCATAAGCATAACAATTGAAATCCAGGGATATAAAGTTGATAATAATGATGTATATTCTCCTATTTGGAAAATTATATCTGCTAGACTTTCACAAATATTTTAATGTTATATTTAATGTATTTAATAAATGTATTAGTCATATATGTTTTTCCCTTTATTAACAAAGAAATTGCAACATTAATGCAAATGACATGCAAATTTAACAAAGAAAGTCTATAAACAAACTTACAATATAGTTTTAATGTGATAAAAATGACTGCAGAAAAAGGTTAACATGATTAATTAATTACCGAATTATTTATTATTTAGAATTTGTAATCAACTTTTTGTTGGAAAAAATAGCAGAAATAGCTGGTGTAAAAATTGAGGACATATTATCTGTTACAAATGCATTAAATATCGGCTGGGTAGTTGAGAGTCAAGATTCAGGATTTGATGATCAGGAAGAAACTCAAGAAACCGATACTCAAGAAATTGATGAGGAAATCTATGAACCTATAGATGAACCTATAGATGAACCTAAAGACACGAAAAATATTACGAATGATTGTATTGATCATGTCATTGAAAATGTAATGAAATGTGGAGATGACGATTGTGAATGTTTTAATTAATAAATTTAGTTAATTATTTATTATACTTTCTTAATATTTATTTAAAAAAATAAAACAACATAACTACATTAATTTTTATTCAAAAATCTAGAAATTACATACAAAATAGCAACACCTGTTGCAGGTTTAATATAGTTTTTAAACTTTCTTTGATGCTCATCAATTTCCTTGGCATTTCGGGCGAGTTGGTTCAATGTAACCCATCCACCATTGGCTTCTATCCATGGTGTAAACTTGGACTTGATTATCTAGAAAATAGATATTATTAAAATATAAATTATAAAAGTATTACTTCTTGAGACCACTGATAATAGTGTTCTGAGTCCCATAAACATTTTTCAATGATGATCTTCATATAAGTGAACCCTACTATTATTGGGGTCCACTTCATTTCTTCATCACATAGACAATCGAATATTCTATTGAAGTAGAACTTCTTCGTCTCCAAACATTCCGAATTCAGCATATCTTCGTAATCAATATGATTCCCCTCGATGATTTTTTCGGTCCGATCGATCAGGGAACTGAGGCTTTCGATAATGTTCTTGTTGATTACTTCATTTACCAGGTTTTCAATAAAATTAGGTTGCGACATTTCTACAATAATTTAAAATATAATATTTTTATTTATACTAATACCACATGATTCTGATTGGTTGATAGACTATAAATGTAAAATATATACGAGTTTTGATTTGATACACCATGAAAACTATATTCATATTGCTAATTATTATAACGACTGTGTGATACACAATACAACAATAACTGTGGTCTTTTAATAAATCAATATGTGTTTGTTCGAATACTGCCAAGTTGATGGATATTTTATATATTCTTGACAAACCAAAATGGGCAAAGCATCCAGGATAAAAATATCTCAAAGATTGGAGAATTAGAAAACTGCTATGAACTATCATTTGAATATATACAAAATATAAAATTTAAATTGATTGATCATATTGAAGTTTTCAATAACTCTAATGTTGAAAATAAAAAGAATATGAAAATTATTGATAAGAAGCACGATCATTTGTTAAAAAAAATTGAATTATTATTAAGCGAAATTCAAACAATCAAAGGATTAATAGAATATTTGAAAAACAATTCGACGTTACCGATTTCAAACAATATTGCTGCAAATATGAGTACATCAATATTTAGATTACACTTGTTAATTTTAAATTATTTAAACTATTGATTTGTTCTTGACGTATCCATTGACTGGATGTTCTGTGATCCGACGACGAGTAAGGAGAGTGACGATGTTTAAATTAATATATTGTTTAAATATTCGGATTTTATATTAAAATATATATTTGAAAATAGCGTGTTAGTCTTAATGATTAATAATGAAAATGTTACTGGCGACCACGCCGAAATCGCAGCTCTGGCGAGATCACAGCAAAGGTAGAAAATTGTGGAATCTTTGACAAAGAATATTCAAGATTCAATTTACCCAGTGATAAAGAAGTGTTTTTGAGGAAAAGAAGAAAATGCAAAGGACTGGCTTGTATCTATTGAAGAATTTGTGACGATAAATTCGCTCAATTTAGGAGCAGCGTTCGATTTATTATTACAAGAGACGCAAAAGAGTTATGGATGGCCTTTAAGGAACCGGAGTTGGTTTATTTTAAAATATGTAAAATTCAAAAGTTTTTTGCAAAATATCGAAGACATGAGTCTGATAGAGCAGAGATCGGACGAAAGGTTTGAAAATTTTGTAATCAGAGTGAGAAAATTAGTGCGTGAAGTTCTTTCCGCAAATCAAACAGAAGATATGATTGTCAAGGATATTGTAACAAGACGTATGTATTCAGAAAAAGTTTAGGATGCAATTGCAATGAACCTAGAAGTATCTCTTACAGAAATAGAGAAATTGAATGTAAATTTTGAAAATATTTTACATACAGAAGACGCCAGAGAGGTATTTGTATTGGCAGATGATAAGAAAAAATCGTCGTATGCATCGGTAACAAGGTAGTAAGGCAGAATGTTCAACCATTGATTAGACCATCAGTAAAAAAAGAAGTTACGACAATTATGACAATAGATCACATGGTACTGAAAGAAGATGAAGCTAAGAAAGTTTATTGGTTAATGAAGACTCAATAGGCCTACGGTTTCTTTGAAACATATTGCAAGACAAGTTTTCAACAAAGCGAAAGGATTACCGGAACCAGTATGATTATGAAATTATTGAAAATGGGCATTATCAAGAAATGCCAAAGCCCATGGAACTCACCTACAATGTCAAACCAAACACGAAGAAGGAAAACTTGAGAAGAGCCGAATAAGATTTTTAGACGTGATTACTTCAAGTAATTTAAATATGCAGGTATATATTGAGAATCAGGAAACAGATAATTTGCTGGAAGAAATTATAAACGATTTAACAGGTCTTTAGAAAGTGATCTAAGTGAAATTGACAAATCTATTTGTAAAGATTGAAAGCACATAGGCATAAAGAGTGAAAGCGATTAGATAATAGCGATGAGGATAGTAACAAATATTGGAGCAATTAATGTTTATTTGATGACGAAGAAGGTGAGAAAGAGAAACTATTGAAGGAAAGACGTTGACAATTTACTTGATGGAATAAAAGTCGCTAAAGATGCTTTGAAAAATGAAATTAGTGAATCGAAACTGATTGATTAGAAGAAATGTTATTGAAAGAATTTCGGAGGGAAAAAGATCTCGTTAAACTAACCGCAACTGTTAATGAGCCTCGATGGGTATTTTATGTGAAGCAGTCCAAATTCAATCTAGCATTCCTGATATGTGCGGACGAATTAGAAGATCTCGACATGATGAAATGAAAATAGTCGACGACCAATTGAAACAATCTTGAAAGAATTAGTGGAAAATTCAAAGAATGATCAAATAAAATTGAAAGGACAAGATTTATCGAAATTGTCAAAGGCTATGGATAAAGTTGAAAGTAAATTAATGACACGCCAGACTCAGAAAGATCCAACGAATGGAAGCAAATAAAACTTTATTGGAATCAGTTCTTCCTAAACTACAAGAAGTGGTTGATTGCAAATGCGAAGAATTGGTATTGAATAAAGAAGAGGCTGAAAGATTAAGGAAATTGTGCAAAGATATCTCAGAATCCTTGTACCAGATTCGACAGTAATTAGAAATGCAGAATTGTTGATGAAATTATTGATGAATTAACTATGGAACGAAAGTTGGACTTGAAAGTGGTCAGAAATTATTATGCGATGCTCTGGAGAAAGGTGAATTGAACAACTTGAAAGGCAAGAACTAGTTGAAAGTTTGGAAATTATGAAATCATTGATTCCAAATCACAGACTGGAGAAAAAGAAAGAAAATTTGTGGAAGAAATTATAAACGATTTAAACAGGTCTTTAGAAAGTGGATCTAAGTGAAAATTGACAAATCTATTTGTGAACAATTGAAAGCACTAGGCATAAAGAGTGAAAAGCGATTAGATAATAGCGATGAGGATAGTAACAAAATATGGAGGCAATTAAATGTTTATTTGATGACGAAGAAGGTGAGAAAGAGAAACTATTCAGGAAAGACGTTGACAATTTACTTGATGGAATAAAAGTCGCTAAAGATGCCTTTGAAAAATGAAATTAGTGAATCGAAACTGATTGAATTAGAAGAAATGTTATTGAAAGAAGTTTCGGAGGGAAAAGATCTCGTTAAACTAACCGCAACTGTTAATGAGCCTCTGATGGGTATTTTATGTGAAGCAGTCCAAATTCAATCTAGCATTCCTGATATGCGGAACGAATTAGAAGATCTCGACATGATGAAATTGAAAATAGTCGACGACCAATTGAAACAATCTTGAAAGAATTAGTGGAAAATTCAAAGAATGATCAAATAAAATGAAAGGACAAGATTTATCGAAATGTCAAAGGCTATGGATAATTGAAATAAATTAATGACAAACCAGACTCAGAAAGATCCAACGAATGGAAAGCAAATAAAATTTATTGAAT
The DNA here is from genome assembly GCA_959609185.1 of Schmidtea polychroa. Lineage (NCBI taxonomy): Eukaryota > Metazoa > Platyhelminthes > Tricladida > Dugesiidae > Schmidtea > Schmidtea polychroa. The sequence goes on from CAUHTR010000230.1 coordinate 110,806, forward strand.
CAGTTCTTCCTAAACTACAAGAGTGGTTGATTGCAAATCGAAGGAATGGAATTGAATAAAGAAGAGGCTGAAAGATTAAGGAATTGTGCAAAGATATCTCAGAATCCATTGTACCAGATTCGACAGTAATTAGAAATGCAGACATTGTGATGAAATTATTGATGAAGTAACTATGGAACGAAAAGTTGGACTTGAAAGTGGTCAGAAATTATTATGCGATGCTCTGGAGAAAGGTGAATTGAACAACTTGAAAGGCAAGAACTAGTGAAAGTTTGGAAATTATGAAATCATTGATTCCGAAAATCAAAGACTGGAGAAAAAGAAAGAAATTTGTGGAAGAAAATTATAAACGATTTAAACAGGTCTTTAGAAAGTGGATCTAAAGTGAAAATTGACAAATCTATTTGTGAACAATTGAAAGCACTAGGCATAAAGAGTGAAAGCGATTAGATAATAGCGATGAGGATAGTAACAAAATATTGGAGGCAATTAAATGTTTATTTGATGACGAAGAAGGTGAGAAAGAGAAACTATTGAACAGGAAAGACGTTGACAATTTACTTGATGGAAATAAAAGTCGCTAAAGATGCTTTGAAAAATGAAATTAGTGAATCGAAACTGATTGAATTAGAAGAAATGTTATTGAAAGAAGTTTCGGAGGGAAAAGATCTCGTTAAACTAACCGCAACTGTTAATGAGCCTCTGATGGGTTTTTATGTGAAGCAGTCCAAATTCAATCTAGCATTCCTGGTTATTGCGGAACGAATTAGAAGATCTCGACATGATGAAATTGAAAATAGTCGACGACCAATTGAAACAATCTTGAAAGAATTTAGTGGAAAATTCAAAGAATGATCAAATAAAATTGAAAGGACAAGATTTATCGAATTGTCAAAGGCTATGGATAAAGTTGAAAGTAAATTAATGACACGCCAGACTCAGAAAGATCCAACGAATGGAAAGCAAATAAAACTTTATTGGAATCAGTTCTTCCTAACTACAAGAAGTGGTTGATTGCAAATCGAAGGAATTGGAATTGAATAAAGAAGAGGCTGAAAGATTAAGGAAATTGTGCAAAGATATCTCAGAATCCATTGTACCAGATCGACAGTAATTAGAAATGCAGACATTGTGATGAAATTATTGATGAAGTAACTATGGAACGAAAAGTTGGACTGAAAGTGGTCAGAAATTATTATGCGATGCTCTGGAGAAAGGTGAATTGAACAACTTGAAAGGCAAAGAACTAGTTAAAGTTTGGAAATTATGAAATCATTGATTCCGAAATCAAAGACTGGAGAAAAAGAAGAAATTTGTGGAAGAATTATAAACGATTTAAACAGGTCTTTAGAAAGTGGATCTAAAGTGAAATTGACAAATCTATTTGTGAACAATTGAAAGCACTAGGCATAAAGAGTGAAAAGCGATTAGATAATAGCGATGAGGATAGTAACAAAATATTGGAGGCAATTAAATGTTTATTGATGACGAAGAAGGTGAGAAAGAGAAACTATTGAACAGGAAAGACGTTGACAATTTACTTGATGGAATAAAAGTCGCTAAAGATGCTTTGAAAAATGAAATTAGTGATCGAACTGATTGAATTAGAAGAAATGTTATTGAAAGAAGTTTCGGAGGGAAAAGATCTCGTTAAACTAACCGCAACTGTTAATGAGCCTCTGATGGGTATTTTATGTGAAGCAGTCCAAATTCAATCTAGCATTCCTGATATTGCGGACGAATTAGAAGATCTCGACATGATGAATTGAAAATAGTCGACGACCAATTGAAACAATCTTGAAAGAATTAGTGGAAAATTCAAAGAATGATCAAATAAAATTGAAAGGACAAGATTTATCGAAATTGTCAAAGGCTATGGATAAAGTTGAAAGTAAAATTAATGACACGCCAGACTCAGAAAGATCCAACGAATGGGAAAGCAAATAAAACTTTATTGGAATCAGTTCTTCCTAAACTACAAGAAGTGGTTGATTGCAAATCGAGGAATTGGTATTGAATAAAGAAGAGGCTGAAAGATTAAGGAAATTGTGCAAAGATATCTCAGAATCCATTGTACCAGATTCGACAGTAATTAGAAATGCAGACATTGTTGATGAAATTATTGATGAGTAACTATGGAACGAAAAGTTGGACTTGAAAGTGGTCAGAAATTATTATGCGATGCTCTGGAGAAAGGTGAATTGACAACTTGAAAGGCAAAGAACTAGTTGAAAGTTTGGAAATTATGAAATCATTGATTCCGAATCAAAGACTGGGAGAAAAAGAAAGAAAATTTGTGGAAGAAATTATAAACGATTTAACAGGTTTTAGAAAGTGGATCTAAAGTGAAAATTGACAAATCTATTTGTGAACAATTGAAAGCACTAGGCATAAAGAGTGAAAAGCGATTAGATAATAGCGATGAGGATAGTAACAAAATATTGGAGGCAATTAAATGTTTATTTGATGACGAAGAAGGTGAGAAAGAGAACTATTGAACAGGAAAGACGTTGACAATTTACTTGATGGAATAAAAGTCGCTAAAGATGCTTTGAAAAATGAAATTAGTGAATCGAAACTGATTGAATTAGAAGAAATGTTATTGAAAGAAGTTTCGGAGGGAAAAGATCTCGTTAAACTAACCGCAACTGTTAATGAGCCTCTGAGGGTATTTTATGTGAAGCAGTCCAAATTCAATCTAGCATTCCTGATATGCGGAACGAATAGAAGATCTCGACATGATGAAATTGAAAATAGTCGACGACCAATTGAAACAATCTTGAAAGAATTAGTGGAAAATTCAAAGAATGATCAAATAAAATTGAAAGGACAAGATTTATCGAAATTGTCAAGGCTATGGATAAATTTGAAAGTAAAATTAATGACACCCAGACTCAGAAAGATCCAACGAATGGAAAGCAAATAAAACTTTATTGGAATCAGTTCTTCCTAAACTACAAGAAGTGGTTGATTGCAAATCGAAGGAATTGGTATTGAATAAAGAAGAGGCTGAAAGATTAAGGAAATTGTGCATAGATATCTCAGAATCCATTGTACAGATTCGACAGTAATTAGAAATGCAGACATTGTTGATGAAATTATTGATGAAGTAACTATGGAACGAAAAGTTGGACTTTAAAGTGGTCAGAAATTATTATGCGATGCTCTGGAGAAAGGTGAATTGAACAACTGGAAAGGCAAAGACTAGTTGAAAGTTTGGAAATTATGAAATCATTGATTCCGAAATCAAAGACTGGAGAAAAAGAAAGAAAATTTGTGGAAAATTATAAACGATTTAAACAGGTCTTTAGAAAGAGATCTAAAGTGAAAATTGACAAATCTATTTGTGAACAATTGAAAGCACTAGGCATAAAGAGTGAAAAGCGATTAGATAATAGCGATGAGGATAGTAACAAAATATTGGAGGCAATTAAATGTTTATTGATGACGAAGAAGGTGAGAAAGAGAAACTATTGAACAGGAAAGACGTTGACAATTTACTTGATGGAATAAAAGTCGCTAAAGATGCTTTGAAAAATGAAATTAGTGAATCGAAACTGATTGAATTAGAAGAAATGTTATTGAAAGAAGTTTGGAGGGAAAAGATCTTCGTTAAACTAACCGCAACTGTTAATGAGCCTCTGATGGGTATTTTATGTGAAGCAGTCCAAATTCAATCTAGCATTCCTGATATTGCGGAACGAATTAGAAGATCTCGACATGATGAATTGAAAATAGTCGACGACCAATTGAACACAATCTGAAAGAATTAGTGGAAAATTCAAAGAATGATCAAATAAAATTGAAAGGACAAGATTTATCGAAATTGTCAAAGGGCTATGGATAGTTTAAAGTAAAATTAATGCACGCCAGACTCAGAAAGATCCAACGAATGGAAAAGCAAATAAAACTTTATTGGAATCAGTTCTTCCTAAACTACAAGAAGTGGTTGATTGCAAATCGAAGGAATTGGTATTGAATAAAGAAGAGGCTGAAAGATTAAGGAAATTGTGCATAGATATCTCAGAATCCATTGTACCAGATTCGACAGTATTAGAAATGCAGACATTGTTGATGAAATTATTGATGAAGTAACTATGGAACGAAAAGTTGGACTTGAAAGTGGTCAGAAATATTATGCGATGCTCTGGAGAAAGGTGAATTGAACAACTTGAAAGGCAAAGAACTAGTTGAAAGTTTGGAAATTATGAAATCATTGATTCCGAAATCAAAGACTGGAGAAAAGAAAGAAAATTTGTGGAAGAAATTATAAACGATTTAAACATTCTTTAGAAAGTGGATCTAAGTGAAAATTGACAAATCTATTTGTGAACAATTGAAAGCACTAGGCATAAAGAGTGAAAAGCGATTAGATAATAGCGATGAGGATAGTAACAAAATATTGGAGGCAATTAAATGTTTATTTGATGACGAAGAAGGTGAGAAAGAGAAACTATTGAACATGAAAGACGTTGACATTTACTTATGGAATAAAAGTCGCTAAAGATGCTTTGAAAAATGAAATTAGTGAATCGAAACTGATTGAATTAGAAGAAATGTTATTGAAAGAAGTTTCCGAGGGAAAAGATCTCGTTAAACTAACCGCAACTGTTAATGAGCCTCTGATGGGTATTTTATGTGAAGCAGTCCAAATTCAATCTAGCATTCCTGATATTGCGGAACGAATTAGAAGATCTCGACATGATGAAATTGAAATAGTCGACGACCAATTGAAACAATCTTGAAAGAATTAGTGGAAATTCAAAGAATGATCAAATAAATTGAAAGGACAAGATTTTTCGAAATTGTCAAAGGCTATGGATAAAGTTGAAAGTAAAATTAATGACACGCCAGACTCAGAAAGATCCAACGAATGGAAAGCAAATAAAACTATTATTGGAATCAGTTCTTCCTAAATACAAGAAGTGGTTGATTGCAAATCGAAGGAATTGGTATTGAATAAAGAAGAGGCTGAAAGATTAAGGAAATTGTGCAAAGATATCTCAGAATCCATTGTACCAGATTCGACAGTAATTAGAAATGCAGACATTGTTGATGAAATTATTGATGAAGTAACTATGGAACGAAAAGTTGGACTTGAAAGTGGTCAGAAATTATTATGCGATGCTCTGGAGAAAGGTGAATTGAACAACTTGAAAGGCAAAGAACTAGTTGAAAGTTTGGAAATTATGAAATCATTGATTCCGAAATCAAAGACTGGAGAAAAAGAAAGAAAATTTGTGGAAGAAATTATAAACGATTTAAACAGGTCTTTAGAAAGTGGATCTAAAGTGAAAATTGACAAATCTATTTGAACAATTAAAGCACTAGGCATAAAGAGTGAAAAGCGATTAGATATAGCGATGAGGATAGTAACAAAATATTGGAGGCAATTAAATGTTTATTTGATGACGAAGAAGGTGAGAAAGAGAAACTATTGAACAGGAAAGACGTTGACAATTTACTTGATGGAATAAAAGTCGCTAAAGATGCTTTGAAAAATGAAATTAGTGAATCGAAACTGATTGAATTAGAAGAAATGTTATTGAAAGAAGTTTCGGAGGGAAAAGATCTCGTTAAAACTAACCGCAACTGTTAATGAGCCTCTGATGGTATTTTATGTGAAGCAGTCCAAATTCAATCTAGCATTCCTGATATTGCGGAACGAATTAGAAGATCTCGACATGATGAAATTGAAAATAGTCGACGACCAATTGAAACAATCTTGAAAGAATTAGTGGAAAATTCAAAGAATGATCAAATAAAATTGAAAGGACAAGATTTATCGAAATTGTCAAAGGTATGGATAAAGTTGAAAGTAAAATTAATGACACGCCAGACTCAGAAAGATCCAACGAATGGAAAGCAAATAAAACTTTATTGGAATCAGTTCTTCCTAAACTACAAGAAGTGGTTGATTGCAAATCGAAGGAATTGGTATTGAATAAAGAAGAGGCTGAAAGATTAAGGAAATTGTGCATAGATATCTCAGAATCCATTGTACCAGATTCGACAGTAATTAGAAATGCAGACATTGTTGATGAAATTATTGATGAAGTAACTATGGAACGAAAAGTTGGACTTGAAAGTGGTCAGAAATTATTATGCGATGCTCTGGAGAAAGGTGAATTGAACAACTTGAAAGGCAAAGAACTAGTTGAAAGTTTGGAAATTATGAAATCATTGATTCCGAAATCAAAGACTGGAGAAAAAGAAAGAAAATTTTGTGGAAGAAATTATAAACGATTTAAACAGGTCTTTAGAAAGTGGATCTAAAGTGAAAATTGACAAATCTATTTGTGAACAATTGAAAGCATTAGGCATAAAGAGTGAAAAGCGATTAGATAATAGCGATGAGGATAGTAACAAAATATTGGAGGCAATTAAATGTTTATTTGATGACGAAAAGGTGAGAAAGAGAAACTATTGAACAGGAAAGACGTTGACAATTTACTTGATGGAATAAAAGTCGCTAAAGATGCTTTGAAAAATGAAATTAGTGAATCGAAACTGATTGAATTAGAAGAAATGTTATTGAAAGAAGTTTCGGAGGGAAAAGATCTCGTTAAACTAACCGCAACTGTTAATGAGCCTCTGATGGGTATTTTATGTGAAGCAGTCCAAATTCAATCTAGCATTCCTGATATTGCGGAACGAATTAGAAGATCTCGACATGATGAAATTGAAAATAGTCGACGACCAATTGAAACAATCTTGAAAGAATTAGTGGAAAATTCAAAGAATGATCAAATAAAATTGAAAGGACAAGATTTATCGAAATTGTCAAAGGCTATGGATAAAGTTGAAAGTAAAATTAATGACACGCCAGACTCAGAAAGATCCAACGAATGGAAAGCAAATAAAACTTTATTGGAATCAGTTCTTCCTAAACTACAAGAAGTGGTTGATTGCAAATCGAAGGAATTGGTATTGAATAAAGAAGAGGCTGAAAGATTAAGGAAATTGTGCAAAGATATCTCAGAATCCATTGTACCAGATTCGACAGTAATTAGAAATGCAGACATTGTTGATGAAATTATTGATGAAGTAACTATGGAACGAAAAGTAGGACTTGAAAGTGGTCAGAAATTATTATGCGATGCTCTGGAGAAAGGTGAATTGAACAACTTGAAAGGCAAAGAACTAGTTGAAAGTTTGGAAATTATGAAATCATTGATTCCGAAATCAAAGACTGGAGAAAAAGAAAGAAAATTTGTGGAAGAAATTATAAACGATTTAAACAGGTCTTTAGAAAGTGGATCTAAAGTGAAAATTGACAAATCTATTTGTGAACAATTGAAAGCACTAGGCATAAAGAGTGAAAAGCGATTAGATAATAGCGATGAGGATAGTAACAAAATATTGGAGGCAATTAAATGTTTATTTGATGACGAAGAAGGTGAGAAAGAGAAACTATTGAACAGGAAAGACGTTGACAATTTACTTGATGGAATAAAAGTCGCTAAAGATGCTTTGAAAAATGAAATTAGTGAATCGAAACTGATTGAATTAGAAGAAATGTTATTGAAAGAAGTTTCGGAGGGAAAAGATCTCGTTAAACTAACCGCAACTGTTAATGAGCCTCTGATGGGTATTTTATGTGAAGCAGTCAAATTCAATCTAGCATTCCTGATATTGCGGAACGAATTAGAAGATCTCGACATGATGAAATTGAAAATAGTCGACGACCAATTGAAACAATCTTGAAAGAATTAGTGGAAAATTCAAAGAATGATCAAATAAAATTGAAAGGACAAGATTTATCGAAATTGTCAAAGGCTATGGATAAAGTTGAAAGTAAAATTAATGACACGCCAGACTCAGAAAGATCCAACGAATGGAAAGCAAATAAAACTTTATTGGAATCAGTTCTTCCTAAACTACAAGAAGTGGTTGATTGCAAATCGAAGGAATTGGAATTGAATAAAGAAGAGGCTGAAAGATTAAGGAAATTGTGCAAAGATATCTCAGAATCCATTGTACCAGATTCGACAGTAATTAGAAATGCAGACATTGTTGACGAAATTATTGATGAAGTAACTATGGAACGAAAAGTAGGACTTGAAAGTGGTCAGAAATTATTATGCGATGCTCTGGAGAAAGGTGAATTGAACAACTTGAAAGGCAAAGAACTAGTTGAAAGTTTGGAAATTATGAAATCATTGATTCCGAAATCAAAGACTGGAGAAAAAGAAAGAAAATTTGTGGAAGAAATTATAAACGATTTAAACAGGTCTTTAGAAAGTGGATCTAAAGTGAAAATTGACAAATCTATTTGTGAACAATTGAAAGCACTAGGCATAAAGAGTGAAAAGCGATTAGATAATAGCGATGAGGATAGTAACAAAATATTGGAGGCAATTAAATGTTTATTTGATGACGAAGAAGGTGAGAAAGAGAAACTATTGAACAGGAAAGACGTTGACAATTTACTTGATGGAATAAAAGTCGCTAAAGATGCTTTGAAAAATGAAATTAGTGAATCGAAACTGATTGAATTAGAAGAAATGTTATTGAAAGAAGTTTCGGAGGGAAAAGATCTCGTTAAACTAACCGCAACTGTTAATGAGCCTCTGATGGGTATTTTATGTGAAGCAGTCCAAATTCAATCTAGCATTCCTGATATTGCGGAACGAATTAGAAGATCTCGACATGATGAAATTGAAAATAGTCGACGACCAATTGAAACAATCTTGAAAGAATTAGTGGAAAATTCAAAGAATGATCAAATAAAATTGAAAGGACAAGATTTATCGAAATTGTCAAAGGCTATGGATAAAGTTGAAAGTAAAATTAATGACACGCCAGACTCAGAAAGATCCAACGAATGGAAAGCAAATAAAACTTTATTGGAATCAGTTCTTCCTAAACTACAAGAAGTGGTTGATTGCAAATCGAAGGAATTGGAATTGAATAAAGAAGAGGCTGAAAGATTAAGGAAATTGTGCAAAGATATCTCAGAATCCATTGTACCAGATTCGACAGTAATTAGAAATGCAGACATTGTTGATGAAATTATTGATGAAGTAACTATGGAACGAAAAGTTGGACTTGAAAGTGGTCAGAAATTATTATGCGATGCTCTGGAGAAAGGTGAATTGAACAACTTGAAAGGCAAAGAACTAGTTGAAAGTTTGGAAATTATGAAATCATTGATTCCGAAATCAAAGACTGGAGAAAAAGAAAGAAAATTTGTGGAAGAAATTATAAACGATTTAAACAGGTCTTTAGAAAGTGGATCTAAAGTGAAAATTGACAAATCTATTTGTGAACAATTGAAAGCACTAGGCATAAAGAGTGAAAAGCGATTAGATAATAGCGATGAGGATAGTAACAAAATATTGGAGGCAATTAAATGTTTATTTGATGACGAAGAAGGTGAGAAAGAGAAACTATTGAACAGGAAAGACGTTGACAATTTACTTGATGGAATAAAAGTCGCTAAAGATGCTTTGAAAAATGAAATTAGTGAATCGAAACTGATTGAATTAGAAGAAATGTTATTGAAAGAAGTTTCGGAGGGAAAAGATCTCGTTAAACTAACCGCAACTGTTAATGAGCCTCTGATGGGTATTTTATGTGAAGCAGTACAAATTCAATCTAGCATTCCTGATATTGCGGAACGAATTAGAAGATCTCGACATGATGAAATTGAAAATAGTCGACGACCAATTGAAACAATCTTGAAAGAATTAGTGGAAAATTCAAAGAATGATCAAATAAAATTGAAAGGACAAGATTTATCGAAATTGTCAAAGGCTATGGATAAAGTTGAAAGTAAAATCAATGAAACGCCAGACTCAGAAAGATCCAACGAATGGAAAGCAAATAAAACTTTATTGGAATCAGTTCTTCCTAAACTACAAGAAGTGGTTGATTGCAAATCGAAGGAATTGGAATTGAATAAAGAAGAGGCTGAAAGATTAAGGAAATTGTGCAAAGATATCTCAGAATCCATTGTACCAGATTCGACAGTAATTAGAAATGCAGACATTGTTGACGAAATTATTGATGAAGTAACTATGGAACGAAAAGTAGGACTTGAAAGTGGTCAGAAATTATTATGCGATGCTCTGGAGAAAGGTGAATTGAACAACTTGAAAGGCAAAGAACTAGTTGAAAGTTTGGAAATTATGAAATCATTGATTCCGAAATCAAAGACTGGAGAAAAAGAAAGAAGATTTGTGGAAGAAATTATAAACGATTTAAACAGGTCTTTAGAAAGTGGATCTAAAGTGAAAATTGACAAATCTATTTGTGAACAATTAAAAGCATTAGGCATAAAGAGTGAAAAGCGATTAGATAATAGCGATGAGGATAGTAACAAAATATTGGAGGCAATTAAATGTTTATTTGATGACGAAGAAGGTGAGAAAGAGAAACTATTGAACAGGAAAGACGTTGACAATTTACTTGATGGAATAAAAGTCGCTAAAGATGCTTTGAAAAATGAAATTAGTGAATCGAAACTGATTGAATTAGAAGAAATGTTATTGAAAGAAGTTTCGGAGGGAAAAGATCTCGTAAAACTAACCGCAACTGTTAATGAGCCTCTGATGGGTATTTTATGTGAAGCAGTACAAATTCAATCTAGCATTCCTGATATTGCGGAACGAATTAGAAGATCTCGACATGATGAAATTGAAAATAGTCGACGACCAATTGAAACAATCTTGAAAGAATTAGTGGAAAATTCAAAGAATGATCAAATAAAATTGAAAGGACAAGATTTATCGAAATTGTCAAAGGCTATGGATAAAGTTGAAAGTAAAATCAATGAAACGCCAGACTCAGAAAGATCCAACGAATGGAAAGCAAATAAAACTTTATTGGAATCAGTTCTTCCTAAACTACAAGAAGTGGTTGATTGCAAATCGAAGGAATTGGAATTGAATAAAGAAGAGGCTGAAAGATTAAGGAAATTGTGCAAAGATATCTCAGAATCCATTGTACCAGATTCGACAGTAATTAGAAATGCAGACATTGTTGACGAAATTATTGATGAAGTAACTATGGAACGAAAAGTAGGACTTGAAAGTGGTCAGAAATTATTATGCGATGCTCTGGAGAAAGGTGAATTGAACAACTTGAAAGGCAAAGAACTAGTTGAAAGTTTGGAAATTATGAAATCATTGATTCCGAAATCAAAGACTGGAGAAAAAGAAAGAAGATTTGTGGAAGAAATTATAAACGATTTAAACAGGTCTTTAGAAAGTGGATCTAAAGTGAAAATTGACAAATCTATTTGTGAACAATTAAAAGCATTAGGCATAAAGAGTGAAAAGCGATTAGATAATAGCGATGAGGATAGTAACAAAATATTGGAGGCAATTAAATGTTTATTTGATGACGAAGAAGGTGAGAAAGAGAAACTATTGAACAGGAAAGACGTTGACAATTTACTTGATGGAATAAAAGTCGCTAAAGATGCTTTGAAAAATGAAATTAGTGAATCGAAACTGATTGAATTAGAAGAAATGTTATTGAAAGAAGTTTCGGAGGGAAAAGATCTCGTAAAACTAACCGCAACTGTTAATGAGCCTCTGATGGGTATTTTATGTGAAGCAGTACAAATTCAATCTAGCATTCCTGATATTGCGGAACGAATTAGAAGATCTCGACATGATGAAATTGAAAATAGTCGACGACCAATTGAAACAATCTTGAAAGAATTAGTGGAAAATTCAAAGAATGATCAAATAAAATTGAAAGGACAAGATTTATCGAAATTGTCAAAGGCTATGGATAAAGTTGAAAGTAAAATCAATGAAACGCCAGACTCAGAAAGATCCAACGAATGGAAAGCAAATAAAACTTTATTGGAATCAGTTCTTCCTAAACTACAAGAAGTGGTTGATTGCAAATCGAAGGAATTGGAATTGAATAAAGAAGAGGCTGAAAGATTAAGGAAATTGTGCAAAGATATCTCAGAATCCATTGTACCAGATTCGACAGTAATTAGAAATGCAGACATTGTTGACGAAATTATTGATGAAGTAACTATGGAACGAAAAGTAGGACTTGAAAGTGGTCAGAAATTATTATGCGATGCTCTGGAGAAAGGTGAATTGAACAACTTGAAAGGCAAAGAACTAGTTGAAAGTTTGGAAATTATGAAATCATTGATTCCGAAATCAAAGACTGGAGAAAAAGAAAGAAGATTTGTGGAAGAAATTATAAACGATTTAAACAGGTCTTTAGAAAGTGGATCTAAAGTGAAAATTGACAAATCTATTTGTGAACAATTAAAAGCATTAGGCATAAAGAGTGAAAAGCGATTAGATAATAGCGATGAGGATAGTAACAAAATATTGGAGGCAATTAAATGTTTATTTGATGACGAAGAAGGTGAGAAAGAGAAACTATTGAACAGGAAAGACGTTGACAATTTACTTGATGGAATAAAAGTCGCTAAAGATGCTTTGAAAAATGAAATTAGTGAATCGAAACTGATTGAATTAGAAGAAATGTTATTGAAAGAAGTTTCGGAGGGAAAAGATCTCGTAAAACTAACCGCAACTGTTAATGAGCCTCTGATGGGTATTTTATGTGAAGCAGTACAAATTCAATCTAGCATTCCTGATATTGCGGAACGAATTAGAAGATCTCGACATGATGAAATTGAAAATAGTCGACGACCAATTGAAACAATCTTGAAAGAATTAGTGGAAAATTCAAAGAATGATCAAATAAAATTGAAAGGACAAGATTTATCGAAATTGTCAAAGGCTATGGATAAAGTTGAAAGTAAAATCAATGAAACCCCAGACTCAGAAAGATCCAACGAATGGAAAGCAAATAAAACTTTATTGGAATCAGTTCTTCCTAAACTACAAGAAGTGGTTGATTGCAAATCGAAGGAATTGGAATTGAATAAAGAAGAGGCTGAAAGATTAAGGAAATTGTGCAAAGATATCTCAGAATCCATTGTACCAGATTCGACAGTAATTAGAAATGCAGACATTGTTGACGAAATTATTGATGAAGTAACTATGGAACGAAAAGTAGGACTTGAAAGTGGTCAGAAATTATTATGCGATGCTCTGGAGAAAGGTGAATTGAACAACTTGAAAGGCAAAGAACTAGTTGAAAGTTTGGAAATTATGAAATCATTGATTCCGAAATCAAAGACTGGAGAAAAAGAAAGAAGATTTGTGGAAGAAATTATAAACGATTTAAACAGGTCTTTAGAAAGTGGATCTAAAGTGAAAATTGACAAATCTATTTGTGAACAATTAAAAGCATTAGGCATAAAGAGTGAAAAGCGATTAGATAATAGCGATGAGGATAGTAACAAAATATTGGAGGCAATTAAATGTTTATTTGATGACGAAGAAGGTGAGAAAGAGAAACTATTGAACAGGAAAGACGTTGACAATTTACTTGATGGAATAAAAGTCGCTAAAGATGCTTTGAAAAATGAAATTAGTGAATCGAAACTGATTGAATTAGAAGAAATGTTATTGAAAGAAGTTTCGGAGGGAAAAGATCTCGTAAAACTAACCGCAACTGTTAATGAGCCTCTGATGGGTATTTTATGTGAAGCAGTACAAATTCAATCTAGCATTCCTGATATTGCGGAACGAATTAGAAGATCTCGACATGATGAAATTGAAAATAGTCGACGACCAATTGAAACAATCTTGAAAGAATTAGTGGAAAATTCAAAGAATGATCAAATAAAATTGAAAGGACAAGATTTATCGAAATTGTCAAAGGCTATGGATAAAGTTGAAAGTAAAATCAATGAAACCCCAGACTCAGAAAGATCCAACGAATGGAAAGCAAATAAAACTTTATTGGAATCAGTTCTTCCTAAACTACAAGAAGTGGTTGATTGCAAATCGAAGGAATTGGAATTGAATAAAGAAGAGGCTGAAAGATTAAGGAAATTGTGCAAAGATATCTCAGAATCCATTGTACCAGATTCGACAGTAATTAGAAATGCAGACATTGTTGACGAAATTATTGATGAAGTAACTATGGAACGAAAAGTAGGACTTGAAAGTGGTCAGAAATTATTATGCGATGCTCTGGAGAAAGGTGAATTGAACAACTTGAAAGGCAAAGAACTAGTTGAAAGTTTGGAAATTATGAAATCATTGATTCCGAAATCAAAGACTGGAGAAAAAGAAAGAAGATTTGTGGAAGAAATTATAAACGATTTAAACAGGTCTTTAGAAAGTGGATCTAAAGTGAAAATTGACAAATCTATTTGTGAACAATTAAAAGCATTAGGCATAAAGAGTGAAAAGCGATTAGATAATAGCGATGAGGATAGTAACAAAATATTGGAGGCAATTAAATGTTTATTTGATGACGAAGAAGGTGAGAAAGAGAAACTATTGAACAGGAAAGACGTTGACAATTTACTTGATGGAATAAAAGTCGCTAAAGATGCTTTGAAAAATGAAATTAGTGAATCGAAACTGATTGAATTAGAAGAAATGTTATTGAAAGAAGTTTCGGAGGGAAAAGATCTCGTAAAACTAACCGCAACTGTTAATGAGCCTCTGATGGGTATTTTATGTGAAGCAGTACAAATTCAATCTAGCATTCCTGATATTGCGGAACGAATTAGAAGATCTCGACATGATGAAATTGAAAATAGTCGACGACCAATTGAAACAATCTTGAAAGAATTAGTGGAAAATTCAAAGAATGATCAAATAAAATTGAAAGGACAAGATTTATCGAAATTGTCAAAGGCTATGGATAAAGTTGAAAGTAAAATCAATGAAACCCCAGACTCAGAAAGATCCAACGAATGGAAAGCAAATAAAACTTTATTGGAATCAGTTCTTCCTAAACTACAAGAAGTGGTTGATTGCAAATCGAAGGAATTGGAATTGAATAAAGAAGAGGCTGAAAGATTAAGGAAATTGTGCAAAGATATCTCAGAATCCATTGTACCAGATTCGACAGTAATTAGAAATGCAGACATTGTTGACGAAATTATTGATGAAGTAACTATGGAACGAAAAGTAGGACTTGAAAGTGGTCAGAAATTATTATGCGATGCTCTGGAGAAAGGTGAATTGAACAACTTGAAAGGCAAAGAACTAGTTGAAAGTTTGGAAATTATGAAATCATTGATTCCGAAATCAAAGACTGGAGAAAAAGAAAGAAGATTTGTGGAAGAAATTATAAACGATTTAAACAGGTCTTTAGAAAGTGGATCTAAAGTGAAAATTGACAAATCTATTTGTGAACAATTAAAAGCATTAGGCATAAAGAGTGAAAAGCGATTAGATAATAGCGATGAGGATAGTAACAAAATATTGGAGGCAATTAAATGTTTATTTGATGACGAAGAAGGTGAGAAAGAGAAACTATTGAACAGGAAAGACGTTGACAATTTACTTGATGGAATAAAAGTCGCTAAAGATGCTTTGAAAAATGAAATTAGTGAATCGAAACTGATTGAATTAGAAGAAATGTTATTGAAAGAAGTTTCGGAGGGAAAAGATCTCGTAAAACTAACCGCAACTGTTAATGAGCCTCTGATGGGTATTTTATGTGAAGCAGTACAAATTCAATCTAGCATTCCTGATATTGCGGAACGAATTAGAAGATCTCGACATGATGAAATTGAAAATAGTCGACGACCAATTGAAACAATCTTGAAAGAATTAGTGGAAAATTCAAAGAATGATCAAATAAAATTGAAAGGACAAGATTTATCGAAATTGTCAAAGGCTATGGATAAAGTTGAAAGTAAAATCAATGAAACCCAGACTCAGAAAGATCCAACGAATGGAAAGCAAATAAAACTTTATTGGAATCAGTTCTTCCTAAACTACAAGAAGTGGTTGATTGCAAATCGAAGGAATTGGAATTGAATAAAGAAGAGGCTGAAAGATTAAGGAAATTGTGCAAAGATATCTCAGAATCCATTGTACCAGATTTGACAGTAATTAGAAATGCAGACATTGTTGACGAAATTATTGATGAAGTAAACTATGGAACGAAAAGTAGGACTTGAAGTGGTCAGAAATTATTATGTGATGCTCTGGAGAAAGGTGAATTGAACAACTTGAAAGGCAAGAACTAGTTGAAAGTTTGGAAATTATGAAATCATTGATTCCGAAATCAAAGACTGGAGAAAAAGAAAGAAAATTTGTGGAAGAAATTATAAACGATTTAAACAGGTCTTTAGAAAGTGGATCTAAAGTGAAAATTGACAAATCTATTTGTGAACAATTGAAAGCACTAGGCATAAAGAGTGAAAAGCGATTAGATAATAGCGATGAGGATAGTAACAAAATATTGGAGGCAATTAAATGTTTATTTGATGACGAAGAAGGTGAGAAAGAGAAACTATTGAACAGGAAAGACGTTGACAATTTACTTGATGGAATAAAAGTCGCTAAAGATGCTTTGAAAAATGAAATTAGTGAATCGAAACTGATTGAATTAGAAGAAATGTTATTGAAAGAAGTTTCGGAGGGAAAAGATCTCGTAAAACTAACCGCAACTGTTAATGAGCCTCTGATGGGTATTTTATGTGAAGCAGTACAAATTCAATCTAGCATTCCTGATATTGCGGAACGAATTAGAAGATCTCGACATGATGAAATTGAAAATAGTCGACGACCAATTGAAACAATCTTGAAAGAATTAGTAGAAAATTCAAAAGATAGATCAAATAAAATTGAAAGGACAAGATTTATCGAAATTGTCAAAGGCTATGGATAAAGTTGAAAGTAAAATCAATGAAACCCCAGACTCAGAAAGATCCAACGAATGGAAAGCAAATAAAACTTTATTGGAATCAGTTCTTCCTAAACTACAAGAAGTGGTTGATTGCAAATCGAAGGAATTGGAATTGAATAAGAAGAGGCTGAAAGATTAAGGAAATTGTGCAAAGATATCTCAGAATCCATTGTACCAGATTCGACAGTAATTAGAAATGCAGACATTGTTGACGAAATTATTGATGAAGTAACTATGGAACGAAAAGTAGGACTTGAAAGTGGTCAGAAATTATTATGCGATGCTCTGGAGAAATGTGAATTGAACAACTTGAAAGGCAAAGAACTAGTTGAAAGTTTGGAAATTATGAAATCATTGATTCCGAAATCAAAGACTGGAGAAAAAGAAAGAAGATTTGTGGAAGAAATTATAAACGATTTAAACAGGTCTTTAGAAAGTGGATCTAAAGTGAAAATTGACAAATCTATTTGTGAACAATTGAAAGCACTAGGCATAAAGAGTGAAAAGCGATTAGATAATAGCGATGAGGATAGTAACAAAATATTGGAGGCAATTAAATGTTTATTTGATGACGAAGAAGGTGAGAAAGAGAAACTATTGAACAGGAAAGACGTTGACAATTTACTTGATGGAATAAAAGTCGCTAAAGATGCTTTGAAAAATGAAATTAGTGAATCGAAACTGATTGAATTAGAAGAAATGTTATTGAAAGAAGTTTCGGAGGGAAAAGATCTCGTAAAACTAACCGCAACTGTTAATGAGCCTCTGATGGGTATTTTATGTGAAGCAGTCCAAATTCAATCTAGCATTCCTGATATTGCGGAACGAATTAGAAGATCTCGACATGATGAAATTGAAAATAGTCGACGACCAATTGAAACAATCTTGAAAGAATTAGTGGAAAATTCAAAGAATGATCAAATAAAATTGAAAGGACAAGATTTATCGAAATTGTCAAAGGCTATGGATAAAGTTGAAAGTAAAATTAATGACACGCCAGACTCAGAAAGATCCAACGAATGGAAAGCAAATAAAACTTTATTGGAATCAGTTCTTCCTAAACTACAAGAAGTGGTTGATTGCAAATCGAAGGAATTGGTATTGAATAAAGAAGAGGCTGAAAGATTAAGGAAATTGTGCAAAGATATCTCAGAATCCATTGTACCAGATTCGACAGTAATTAGAAATGCAGACATTGTTGATGAAATTATTGATGAAGTAACTATGGAACGAAAAGTTGGACTTGAAAGTGGTCAGAAATTATTATGCGATGCTCTGGAGAAAGGTGAATTGAACAACTTGAAAGGCAAAGAACTAGTTGAAAGTTTGGAAATTATGAAATCATTGATTCCGAAATCAAAGACTGGAGAAAAAGAAAGAAAATTTGTGGAAGAAATTATAAACGATTTAAACAGGTCTTTAGAAAGTGGATCTAAAGTGAAAATTGACAAATCTATTTGTGAACAATTAAAAGCATTAGGCATAAAGAGTGAAAAGCGATTAGATAATAGCGATGAGGATAGTAACAAAATATTGGAGGCAATTAAATGTTTATTTGATGACGAAGAAGGTGAGAAAGAGAAACTATTGAACAGGAAAGACGTTGACAATTTACTTGATGGAATAAAAGTCGCTAAAGATGCTTTGAAAAATGAAATTAGTGAATCGAAACTGATTGAATTAGAAGAAATGTTATTGAAAGAAGTTTCGGAGGGAAAAGATCTCGTAAAACTTACCGCAACTGTTAATGAGCCTCTGATGGGTATTTTATGTGAAGCAGTACAAATTCAATCTAGCATTCCTGATATTGCGGAACGAATTAGAAGATCTCGACATGATGAAATTGAAAATAGTCGACGACCAATTGAAACAATCTTGAAAGAATTAGTAGAAAATTCAAAGATAGATCAAATAAAATTGAAAGGACAAGATTTATCGAAATTGTCAAAGGCTATGGATAAAGTTGAAAGTAAAATCAATGAAACCCCAGACTCAGAAAGATCCAACGAATGGAAAGCAAATAAAACTTTATTGGAATCAGTTCTTCCTAAACTACAAGAAGTGGTTGATTGCAAATCGAAGGAATTGGAATTGAATAAAGAAGAGGCTGAAAGATTAAGGAAATTGTGCAAAGATATCTCAGAATCCATTGTACCAGATTCGACAGTAATTAGAAATGCAGACATTGTTGATGAAATTATTGATGAAGTAACTATGGAACGAAAAGTTGGACTTGAAAGTGGTCAGAAATTATTATGCGATGCTCTGGAGAAAGGTGAATTGAACAACTTGAAAGGCAAAGAACTAGTTGAAAGTTTGGAAATTATGAAATCATTGATTCCGAAATCAAAGACTGGAGAAAAAGAAAGAAAATTTGTGGAAGAAATTATAAACGATTTAAACAGGTCTTTAGAAAGTGGATCTAAAGTGAAAATTGACAAATCTATTTGTGAACAATTAAAAGCATTAGGCATAAAGAGTGAAAAGCGATTAGATAATAGCGATGAGGATAGTAACAAAATATTGGAGGCAATTAAATGTTTATTTGATGACGAAGAAGGTGAGAAAGAGAAACTATTGAACAGGAAAGACGTTGACAATTTACTTGATGGAATAAAAGTCGCTAAAGATGCTTTGAAAAATGAAATTAGTGAATCGAAACTGATTGAATTAGAAGAAATGTTATTGAAAGAAGTTTCGGAGGGAAAAGATCTCGTAAAACTAACCGCAACTGTTAATGAGCCTCTGATGGGTATTTTATGTGAAGCAGTACAAATTCAATCTAGCATTCCTGATATTGCGGAACGAATTAGAAGATCTCGACATGATGAAATTGAAAATAGTCGACGACCAATTGAAACAATCTTGAAAGAATTAGTAGAAAATTCAAAGATAGATCAAATAAAATTGAAAGGACAAGATTTATCGAAATTGTCAAAGGCTATGGATAAAGTTGAAAGTAAAATCAATGAAACCCCAGACTCAGAAAGATCCAACGAATGGAAAGCAAATAAAACTTTATTGGAATCAGTTCTTCCTAAACTACAAGAAGTGGTTGATTGCAAATCGAAGGAATTGGTATTGAATAAAGAAGAGGCTGAAAGATTAAGGAAATTGTGCAAAGATATCTCAGAATCCATTGTACCAGATTCGACAGTAATTAGAAATGCAGACATTGTTGATGAAATTATTGATGAAGTAACTATGGAACGAAAAGTTGGACTTGAAAGTGGTCAGAAATTATTATGCGATGCTCTGGAGAAAGGTGAATTGAACAACTTGAAAGGCAAAGAACTAGTTGAAAGTTTGGAAATTATGAAATCATTGATTCCGAAATCAAAGACTGGAGAAAAAGAAAGAAGATTTGTGGAAGAAATTATAAACGATTTTAACAGGTCTTTAGAAAGTGGATCTAAAGTGAAAATTGACAAATCTATTTGTGAACAATTAAAAGCATTAGGCATAAAGAGTGAAAAGCGATTAGATAATAGCGATGAGGATAGTAACAAAATATTGGAGGCAATTAAATGTTTATTTGATGACGAAGAAGGTGAGAAAGAGAAACTATTGAACAGGAAAGACGTTGACAATTTACTTGATGGAATAAAAGTCGCTAAAGATGCTTTGAAAAATGAAATTAGTGAATCGAAACTGATTGAATTAGAAGAAATGTTATTGAAAGAAGTTTCGGAGGGAAAAGATCTCGTTAAACTAACCGCAACTGTTAATGAGCCTCTGATGGGTATTTTATGTGAAGCAGTCCAAATTCAATCTAGCATTCCTGATATTGCGGAACGAATTAGAAGATCTCGACATGATGAAATTGAAAATAGTCGACGACCAATTGAAACAATCTTGAAAGAATTAGTGGAAAATTCAAAGAATGATCAAATAAAATTGAAAGGACAAGATTTATCGAAATTGTCAAAGGCTATGGATAAAGTTGAAAGTAAAATTAATGACACGCCAGACTCAGAAAGATCCAACGAATGGAAAGCAAATAAAACTTTATTGGAATCAGTTCTTCCTAAACTACAAGAAGTGGTTGATTGCAAATCGAAGGAATTGGAATTGAATAAAGAAGAGGCTGAAAGATTAAGGAAATTGTGCAAAGATATCTCAGAATCCATTGTACCAGATTCGACAGTAATTAGAAATGCAGACATTGTTGATGAAATTATTGATGAAGTAACTATGGAACGAAAAGTTGGACTTGAAAGTGGTCAGAAATTATTATGCGATGCTCTGGAGAAAGGTGAATTGAACAACTTGAAAGGCAAAGAACTAGTTGAAAGTTTGGAAATTATGAAATCATTGATTCCGAAATCAAAGACTGGAGAAAAAGAAAGAAGATTTGTGGAAGAAATTATAAACGATTTAAACAGGTCTTTAGAAAGTGGATCTAAAGTGAAAATTGACAAATCTATTTGTGAACAATTAAAAGCATTAGGCATAAAGAGTGAAAAGCGATTAGATAATAGCGATGAGGATAGTAACAAAATATTGGAGGCAATTAAATGTTTATTTGATGACGAAGAAGGTGAGAAGAGAACTATTGAACAGGAAAGACGTTGACAATTTACTTGATGGAATAAAAGTCGCTAAAGATGCTTTGAAAAATGAAATTAGTGAATCGAAACTGATTGAATTAGAAGAAATGTTATTGAAAGAAGTTTCGGAAGGAAAAGATCTCGTAAAACTAACCGCAACTGTTAATGAGCCTCTGATGGGTATTTTATGTGAAGCAGTACAAATTCAATCTAGCATTCCTGATATTGCGGAACGAATTAGAAGATCTCGACATGATGAAATTGAAAATAGTCGACGACCAATTGAAACAATCTTGAAAGAATTAGTAGAAAATTCAAAGATAGATCAAATAAAATTGAAAGGACAAGATTTATCGAAATTGTCAAAGGCTATGGATAAAGTTGAAAGTAAAATAATGAAACCCCAGACTCAGAAAGATCCAACGAATGGAAAGCAAATAAAACTTTATGGAATCAGTTCTTCCTAAACTACAAGAAGTGGTTGATTGCAAATCGAAGGAATTGGAATTGAATAAA
The DNA here is from genome assembly GCA_959609185.1 of Schmidtea polychroa. Taxonomy (NCBI): domain Eukaryota; kingdom Metazoa; phylum Platyhelminthes; order Tricladida; family Dugesiidae; genus Schmidtea; species Schmidtea polychroa. The sequence goes on from CAUHTR010000230.1 coordinate 132,588, forward strand.
GAAGAGGCTGAAAGATTAAGGAAATTGTGCAAAGATATCTCAGAATCCATTGTACCAGATTTGACAGTAATTAGAAATGCAGACATTGTTGACGAAATTATTGATGAAGTAACTATGGAACGAAAAGTAGGACTTGAAAGTGGTCAGAAATTATTATGTGATGCTCTGGAGAAAGGTGAATTGAACACTTGAAAGGCAAAGAACTAGTTGAAAGTTTGGAAATTATGAAATCATTGATTCCGAAATCAAAGACTGGAGAAAAAGAAAGAAGATTTGTGGAAGAAATTATAAACGATTTAACAGGTCTTTAGAAAGTGGATCTAAAGTGAAAATTGACAAATCTATTTGTGAACAATTAAAAGCATTAGGCATAAAGAGTGAAAAGCGATTAGATAATAGCGATGAGGATAGTAACAAAATATTGGAGGCAATTAAATGTTTATTTGATGACGAAGAAGGTGAGAAAGAGAACCTATTGAACAGGAAAGGACGTTGACAATTTACTTGATGGAATAAAAGTCGCTAAAGATGCTTTGAAAAATGAAATTAGTGAATCGAAACTGATTGAATTAGAAGAAATGTTATTGAAAGAAGTTTCGGAGGGAAAAGATCTCGTTAAACTAACCGCAACTGTTAATGAGCCTCTGATGGGTATTTTATGTGAAGCAGTACAAATTCAATCTAGCATTCCTGATATTGCGGAACGAATTAGAAGATCTCGACATGATGAAATTGAAAATAGTCGACGACCAATTGAAACAATCTTGAAAGAATTAGTAGAAAATTCAAAGATAGATCAAATAAAATTGAAAGGACAAGATTTATCGAAATTGTCAAAGGCTATGGATAAAGTTGAAAGTAAAATCAATGAAACCCCAGACTCAGAAAGATCCAACGAATGGAAAGCAAATAAAACTTTATTGGAATCAGTTCTTCCTAAACTACAAGAAGTGGTTGATTGCAAATCGAAGGAATTGGTATTGAATAAAGAAGAGGCTGAAAGATTAAGGAAATTGTGCAAAGATATCTCAGAATCCATTGTACCAGATTCGACAGTAATTAGAAATGCAGACATTGTTGATGAAATTATTGATGAAGTAACTATGGAACGAAAAGTTGGACTTGAAAGTGGTCAGAAATTATTATGCGATGCTCTGGAGAAAGGTGAATTGAACAACTTGAAAGGCAAAGAACTAGTTGAAAGTTTGGAAATTATGAAATCATTGATTCCGAAATCAAAGACTGGAGAAAAAGAAAGAAGATTTGTGGAAGAAATTATAAACGATTTAAACAGGTCTTTAGAAAGTGGATCTAAAGTGAAAATTGACAAATCTATTTGTGAACAATTAAAAGCATTAGGCATAAAGAGTGAAAAGCGATTAGATAATAGCGATGAGGATAGTAACAAAATATTGGAGGCAATTAAATGTTTATTTGATGACGAAGAAGGTGAGAAAGAGAAACTATTGAACAGGAAAGACGTTGACAATTTACTTGATGGAATAAAAGTCGCTAAAGATGCTTTGAAAAATGAAATTAGTGAATCGAAACTGATTGAATTAGAAGAAATGTTATTGAAAGAAGTTTCGGAGGGAAAAGATCTCGTTAAACTAACCGCAACTGTTAATGAGCCTCTGATGGGTATTTTATGTGAAGCAGTCCAAATTCAATCTAGCATTCCTGATATTGCGGAACGAATTAGAAGATCTCGACATGATGAAATTGAAAATAGTCGACGACCAATTGAAACAATCTTGAAAGAATTAGTAGAAAATTCAAAGATAGATCAAATAAAATTGAAAGGACAAGATTTATCGAAATTGTCAAAGGCTATGGATAAAGTTGAAAGTAAAATCAATGAAACCCCAGACTCAGAAAGATCCAACGAATGGAAAGCAAATAAAACTTTATTGGAATCAGTTCTTCCTAAACTACAAGAAGTGGTTGATTGCAAATCGAAGGAATTGGTATTGAATAAAGAAGAGGCTGAAAGATTAAGGAAATTGTGCAAAGATATCTCAGAATCCATTGTACCAGATTCGACAGTAATTAGAAATGCAGACATTGTTGATGAAATTATTGATGAAGTAACTATGGAACGAAAAGTTGGACTTGAAAGTGGTCAGAAATTATTATGCGATGCTCTGGAGAAAGGTGAATTGAACAACTTGAAAGGCAAAGAACTAGTTGAAAGTTTGGAAATTATGAAATCATTGATTCCGAAATCAAAGACTGGAGAAAAAGAAAGAAAATTTGTGGAAGAAATTATAAACGATTTAAACAGGTCTTTAGAAAGTGGATCTAAAGTGAAAATTGACAAATCTATTTGTGAACAATTAAAAGCATTAGGCATAAAGAGTGAAAAGCGATTAGATAATAGCGATGAGGATAGTAACAAAATATTGGAGGCAATTAAATGTTTATTTGATGACGAAGAAGGTGAGAAAGAGAAACTATTGAACAGGAAAGACGTTGACAATTTACTTGATGGAATAAAAGTCGCTAAAGATGCTTTGAAAAATGAAATTAGTGAATCGAAACTGATTGAATTAGAAGAAATGTTATTGAAAGAAGTTTCGGAGGGAAAAGATCTCGTAAAACTAACCGCAACTGTTAATGAGCCTCTGATGGGTATTTTATGTGAAGCAGTACAAATTCAATCTAGCATTCCTGATATTGCGGAACGAATTAGAAGATCTCGACATGATGAAATTGAAAATAGTCGACGACCAATTGAAACAATCTTGAAAGAATTAGTAGAAAATTCAAAGATAGATCAAATAAAATTGAAAGGACAAGATTTATCGAAATTGTCAAAGGCTATGGATAAAGTTGAAAGTAAAATCAATGAAACCCCAGACTCAGAAAGATCCAACGAATGGAAAGCAAATAAAACTTTATTGGAATCAGTTCTTCCTAAACTACAAGAAGTGGTTGATTGCAAATCGAAGGAATTGGAATTGAATAAAGAAGAGGCTGAAAGATTAAGGAAATTGTGCAAAGATATCTCAGAATCCATTGTACCAGATTCGACAGTAATTAGAAATGCAGACATTGTTGATGAAATTATTGATGAAGTAACTATGGAACGAAAAGTTGGACTTGAAAGTGGTCAGAAATTATTATGCGATGCTCTGGAGAAAGGTGAATTGAACAACTTGAAAGGCAAAGAACTAGTTGAAAGTTTGGAAATTATGAAATCATTGATTCCGAAATCAAAGACTGGAGAAAAAGAAAGAAAATTTGTGGAAGAAATTATAAACGATTTAAACAGGTCTTTAGAAAGTGGATCTAAAGTGAAAATTGACAAATCTATTTGTGAACAATTGAAAGCACTAGGCATAAAGAGTGAAAAGCGATTAGATAATAGCGATGAGGATAGTAACAAAATATTGGAGGCAATTAAATGTTTATTTGATGACGAAGAAGGTGAGAAAGAGAAACTATTGAACAGGAAAGACGTTGACAATTTACTTGATGGAATAAAAGTCGCTAAAGATGCTTTGAAAAATGAAATTAGTGAATCGAAACTGATTGAATTAGAAGAAATGTTATTGAAAGAAGTTTCGGAGGGAAAAGATCTCGTAAAACTAACCGCAACTGTTAATGAGCCTCTGATGGGTATTTTATGTGAAGCAGTACAAATTCAATCTAGCATTCCTGATATTGCGGAACGAATTAGAAGATCTCGACATGATGAAATTGAAAATAGTCGACGACCAATTGAAACAATCTTGAAAGAATTAGTGGAAAATTCAAAGAATGATCAAATAAAATTGAAAGGACAAGATTTATCGAAATTGTCAAAGGTTATGGATAAAGTTGAAAGTAAAATCAATGAAACGCCAGACTCAGAAAGATCCAACGAATGGAAAGCAAATAAAACTTTATTGGAATCAGTTCTTCCTAAACTACAAGAAGTGGTTGATTGCAAATCGAAGGAATTGGAATTGAATAAAGAAGAGGCTGAAAGATTAAGGAAATTGTGCAAAGATATCTCAGAATCCATTGTACCAGATTCGACAGTAATTAGAAATGCAGACATTGTTGACGAAATTATTGATGAAGTAACTAGGGAACGAAAAGTAGGACTTGAAAGTGGTCAGAAATTATTATGCGATGCTCTGGAGAAAGGTGAATTGAACAACTTGAAAGGCAAAGAACTAGTTGAAAGTTTGGAAATTATGAAATCATTGATTCCGAAATCAAAGACTGGAGAAAAAGAAAGAAGATTTGTGGAAGAAATTATAAACGATTTAAACAGGTCTTTAGAAAGTGGATCTAAAGTGAAAATTGACAAATCTATTTGTGAACAATTAAAAGCATTAGGCATAAAGAGTGAAAAGCGATTAGATAATAGCGATGAGGATAGTAACAAAATATTGGAGGCAATTAAATGTTTATTTGATGACGAAGAAGGTGAGAAAGAGAAACTATTGAACAGGAAAGACGTTGACAATTTACTTGATGGAATAAAAGTCGCTAAAGATGCTTTGAAAAATGAAATTAGTGAATCGAAACTGATTGAATTAGAAGAAATGTTATTGAAAGAAGTTTCGGAGGGAAAAGATCTCGTAAAACTTACCGCAACTGGTAATGAGCCTCTGATGGGTATTTTATGTGAAGCAGTACAAATTCAATCTAGCATTCCTGATATTGCGGAACGAATTAGAAGATCTCGACATGATGAAATTGAAAATAGTCGACGACCAATTGAAACAATCTTGAAAGAATTAGTAGAAAATTCAAAGATAGATCAAATAAAATTGAAAGGACAAGATTTATCGAAATTGTCAAAGGCTATGGATAAAGTTGAAAGTAAAATTAATGACACGCCAGACTCAGAAAGATCCAACGAATGGAAAGCAAATAAAACTTTATTGGAATCAGTTCTTCCTAAACTACAAGAAGTGGTTGATTGCAAATCGAAGGAATTGGTATTGAATAAAGAAGAGGCTGAAAGATTAAGGAAATTGTGCAAAGATATCTCAGAATCCATTGTACCAGATTCGACAGTAATTAGAAATGCAGACATTGTTGACGAAATTATTGATGAAGTAACTATGGAACGAAAAGTAGGACTTGAAAGTGGTCAGAAATTATTATGCGATGCTCTGGAGAAAGGTGAATTGAACAACTTGAAAGGCAAAGAACTAGTTGAAAGTTTGGAAATTATGAAATCATTGATTCCGAAATCAAAGACTGGAGAAAAAGAAAGAAGATTTGTGGAAGAAATTATAAACGATTTTAACAGGTCTTTAGAAAGTGGATCTAAAGTGAAAATTGACAAATCTATTTGTGAACAATTGAAAGCACTAGGCATAAAGAGTGAAAAGCGATTAGATAATAGCGATGAGGATAGTAACAAAATATTGGAGGCAATTAAATGTTTATTTGATGACGAAGAAGGTGAGAAAGAGAAACTATTGAACAGGAAAGACGTTGACAATTTACTTGATGGAATAAAAGTCGCTAAAGATGCTTTGAAAAATGAAATTAGTGAATCGAAACTGATTGAATTAGAAGAAATGTTATTGAAAGAAGTTTCGGAGGGAAAAGATCTCGTAAAACTAACCGCAACTGTTAATGAGCCTCTGATGGGTATTTTATGTGAAGCAGTACAAATTCAATCTAGCATTCCTGATATTGCGGAACGAATTAGAAGATCTCGACATGATGAAATTGAAAATAGTCGACGACCAATTGAAACAATCTTGAAAGAATTAGTAGAAAATTCAAAGATAGATCAAATAAAATTGAAAGGACAAGATTTATCGAAATTGTCAAAGGCTATGGATAAAGTTGAAAGTAAAATCAATGAAACCCCAGACTCAGAAAGATCCAACGAATGGAAAGCAAATAAAACTTTATTGGAATCAGTTCTTCCTAAACTACAAGAAGTGGTTGATTGCAAATCGAAGGAATTGGAATTGAATAAAGAAGAGGCTGAAAGATTAAGGAAATTGTGCAAAGATATCTCAGAATCCATTGTACCAGATTCGACAGTAATTAGAAATGCAGACATTGTTGACGAAATTATTGATGAAGTAACTATGGAACGAAAAGTAGGACTTGAAAGTGGTCAGAAATTATTATGCGATGCTCTGGAGAAAGGTGAATTGAACAACTTGAAAGGCAAAGAACTAGTTGAAAGTTTGGAAATTATGAAATCATTGATTCCGAAATCAAAGACTGGAGAAAAAGAAAGAAGATTTGTGGAAGAAATTATAAACGATTTAAACAGGTCTTTAGAAAGTGGATCTAAAGTGAAAATTGACAAATCTATTTGTGAACAATTAAAAGCATTAGGCATAAAGAGTGAAAAGCGATTAGATAATAGCGATGAGGATAGTAACAAAATATTGGAGGCAATTAAATGTTTATTTGATGACGAAGAAGGTGAGAAAGAGAAACTATTGAACAGGAAAGACGTTGACAATTTACTTGATGGAATAAAAGTCGCTAAAAATGCTTTGAAAAATGAAATTAGTGAATCGAAACTGATTGAATTAGAAGAAATGTTATTGAAAGAAGTTTCGGAGGGAAAAGATCTCGTAAAACTAACCGCAACTGTTAATGAGCCTCTGATGGGTATTTTATGTGAAGCAGTACAAATTCAATCTAGCATTCCTGATATTGCGGAACGAATTAGAAGATCTCGACATGATGAAATTGAAAATAGTCGACGATCAATTGAAACAATCTTGAAAGAATTAGTGGAAAATTCAAAGAATGATCAAATAAAATTGAAAGGACAAGATTTATCGAAATTGTCAAAGGCTATGGATAAAGTTGAAAGTAAAATCAATGAAACCCCAGACTCAGAAAGATCCAACGAATGGAAAGCAAATAAAACTTTATTGGAATCAGTTCTTCCTAAACTACAAGAAGTGGTTGATTGCAAATCGAAGGAATTGGAATTGAATAAAGAAGAGGCTGAAAGATTAAGGAAATTGTGCAAAGATATCTCAGAATCCATTGTACCAGATTCGACAGTAATTAGAAATGCAGACATTGTTGACGAAATTATTGATGAAGTAACTATGGAACGAAAAGTAGGACTTGAAAGTGGTCAGAAATTATTATGCGATGCTCTGGAGAAAGGTGAATTGAACAACTTGAAAGGCAAAGAACTAGTTGAAAGTTTGGAAATTATGAAATCATTGATTCCGAAATCAAAGACTGGAGAAAAAGAAAGAAGATTTGTGGAAGAAATTATAAACGATTTAAACAGGTCTTTAGAAAGTGGATCTAAAGTGAAAATTGACAAATCTATTTGTGAACAATTAAAAGCATTAGGCATAAAGAGTGAAAAGCGATTAGATAATAGCGATGAGGATAGTAACAAAATATTGGAGGCAATTAAATGTTTATTTGATGACGAAGAAGGTGAGAAAGAGAAACTATTGAACAGGAAAGACGTTGACAATTTACTTGATGGAATAAAAGTCGCTAAAGATGCTTTGAAAAATGAAATTAGTGAATCGAAACTGATTGAATTAGAAGAAATGTTATTGAAAGAAGTTTCGGAGGGAAAAGATCTCGTAAAACTTACCGCAACTGGTAATGAGCCTCTGATGGGTATTTTATGTGAAGCAGTACAAATTCAATCTAGCATTCCTGATATTGCGGAACGAATTAGAAGATCTCGACATGATGAAATTGAAAATAGTCGACGATCAATTGAAACAATCTTGAAAGAATTAGTGGAAAATTCAAAGAATGATCAAATAAAATTGAAAGGACAAGATTTATCGAAATTGTCAAAGGCTATGGATAAAGTTGAAAGTAAAATCAATGAAACCCCAGACTCAGAAAGATCCAACGAATGGAAAGCAAATAAAACTTTATTGGAATCAGTTCTTCCTAAACTACAAGAAGTGGTTGATTGCAAATCGAAGGAATTGGAATTGAATAAAGAAGAGGCTGAAAGATTAAGGAAATTGTGCAAAGATATCTCAGAATCCATTGTACCAGATTCGACAGTAATTAGAAATGCAGACATTGTTGACGAAATTATTGATGAAGTAACTATGGAACGAAAAGTAGGACTTGAAAGTGGTCAGAAATTATTATGCGATGCTCTGGAGAAAGGTGAATTGAACAACTTGAAAGGCAAAGAACTAGTTGAAAGTTTGGAAATTATGAAATCATTGATTCCGAAATCAAAGACTGGAGAAAAAGAAAGAAGATTTGTGGAAGAAATTATAAACGATTTAAACAGGTCTTTAGAAAGTGGATCTAAAGTGAAAATTGACAAATCTATTTGTGAACAATTAAAAGCATTAGGCATAAAGAGTGAAAAGCGATTAGATAATAGCGATGAGGATAGTAACAAAATATTGGAGGCAATTAAATGTTTATTTGATGACGAAGAAGGTGAGAAAGAGAAACTATTGAACAGGAAAGACGTTGACAATTTACTTGATGGAATAAAAGTCGCTAAAGATGCTTTGAAAAATGAAATTAGTGAATCGAAACTGATTGAATTAGAAGAAATGTTATTGAAAGAAGTTTCGGAGGGAAAAGATCTCGTAAAACTTAACCGCAACTGGTAATGAGCCTCTGATGGGTATTTTATGTGAAGCAGTACAAATTCAATCTAGCATTCCTGATATTGCGGAACGAATTAGAAGATCTCGACATGATGAAATTGAAAATAGTCGACGATCAATTGAAACAATCTTGAAAGAATTAGTGGAAAATTCAAAGAATGATCAAATAAAATTGAAAGGACAAGATTTATCGAAATTGTCAAAGGCTATGGATAAAGTTGAAAGTAAAATCAATGAAACCCCAGACTCAGAAAGATCCAACGAATGGAAAGCAAATAAAACTTTATTGGAATCAGTTCTTCCTAAACTACAAGAAGTGGTTGATTGCAAATCGAAGGAATTGGAATTGAATAAAGAAGAGGCTGAAAGATTAAGGAAATTGTGCAAAGATATCTCAGAATCCATTGTACCAGATTCGACAGTAATTAGAAATGCAGACATTGTTGACGAAATTATTGATGAAGTAACTATGGAACGAAAAGTAGGACTTGAAAGTGGTCAGAAATTATTATGCGATGCTCTGGAGAAAGGTGAATTGAACAACTTGAAAGGCAAAGAACTAGTTGAAAGTTTGGAAATTATGAAATCATTGATTCCGAAATCAAAGACTGGAGAAAAAGAAAGAAGATTTGTGGAAGAAATTATAAACGATTTTAACAGGTCTTTAGAAAGTGGATCTAAAGTGAAAATTGACAAATCTATTTGTGAACAATTAAAAGCATTAGGCATAAAGAGTGAAAAGCGATTAGATAATAGCGATGAGGATAGTAACAAAATATTGGAGGCAATTAAATGTTTATTTGATGACGAAGAAGGTGAGAAAGAGAACCTATTGAACAGGAAAGACGTTGACAATTTACTTGATGGAATAAAAGTCGCTAAAGATGCTTTGAAAAATGAAATTAGTGAATCGAAACTGATTGAATTAGAAGAAATGTTATTGAAAGAAGTTTCGGAAGGAAAAGATCTCGTAAAACTAACCGCAACTGTTAATGAGCCTCTGATGGGTATTTTATGTGAAGCAGTACAAATTCAATCTAGCATTCCTGATATTGCGGAACGAATTAGAAGATCTCGACATGATGAAATTGAAAATAGTCGACGACCAATTGAAACAATCTTGAAAGAATTAGTAGAAAATTCAAAGATAGATCAAATAAAATTGAAAGGACAAGATTTATCGAAATTGTCAAAGGCTATGGATAAAGTTGAAAGTAAAATCAATGAAACCCCAGACTCAGAAAGATCCAACGAATGGAAAGCAAATAAAACTTTATTGGAATCAGTTCTTCCTAAACTACAAGAAGTGGTTGATTGCAAATCGAAGGAATTGGAATTGAATAAAGAAGAGGCTGAAAGATTAAGGAAATTGTGCAAAGATATCTCAGAATCCATTGTACCAGATTTGACAGTAATTAGAAATGCAGACATTGTTGACGAAATTATTGATGAAGTAACTATGGAACGAAAAGTAGGACTTGAAAGTGGTCAGAAATTATTATGCGATGCTCTGGAGAAAGGTGAATTGAACAACTTGAAAGGCAAAGAACTAGTTGAAAGTTTGGAAATTATGAAATCATTGATTCCGAAATCAAAGACTGGAGAAAAAGAAAGAAGATTTGTGGAAGAAATTATAAACGATTTAAACAGGTCTTTAGAAAGTGGATCTAAAGTGAAAATTGACAAATCTATTTGTGAACAATTAAAAGCATTAGGCATAAAGAGTGAAAAGCGATTAGATAATAGCGATGAGGATAGTAACAAAATATTGGAGGCAATTAAATGTTTATTTGATGACGAAGAAGGTGAGAAAGAGAAACTATTGAACAGGAAAGACGTTGACAATTTACTTCATGGAATAAAAGTCGCTAAAAATGCTTTGAAAAATGAAATTAGTGAATCGAAACTGATTGAATTAGAAGAAATGTTATTGAAAGAAGTTTCGGAGGGAAAAGATCTCGTAAAACTAACCGCAACTGTTAATGAGCCTCTGATGGGTATTTTATGTGAAGCAGTACAAATTCAATCTAGCATTCCTGATATTGCGGAACGAATTAGAAGATCTCGACATGATGAAATTGAAAATAGTCGACGACCAATTGAAACAATCTTGAAAGAATTAGTGGAAAATTCAAAGAATGATCAAATAAAATTGAAAGGACAAGATTTATCGAAATTGTCAAAGGCTATGGATAAAGTTGAAAGTAAAATCAATGAAACGCCAGACTCAGAAAGATCCAACGAATGGAAAGCAAATAAAACTCTATTGGAATCAGTTCTTCCTAAACTACAAGAAGTGGTTGATTGCAAATCGAAGGAATTGGAATTGAATAAAGAAGAGGCTGAAAGATTAAGGAAATTGTGCAAAGATATCTCAGAATCCATTGTACCAGATTCGACAGTAATTAGAAATGCAGACATTGTTGACGAAATTATTGATGAAGTAACTATGGAACGAAAAGTAGGACTTGAAAGTGGTCAGAAATTATTATGCGATGCTCTGGAGAAAGGTGAATTGAACAACTTGAAAGGCAAAGAACTAGTTGAAAGTTTGGAAATTATGAAATCATTGATTCCGAAATCAAAGACTGGAGAAAAAGAAAGAAGATTTGTGGAAGAAATTATAAACGATTTAAACAGGTCTTTAGAAAGTGGATCTAAAGTGAAAATTGACAAATCTATTTGTGAACAATTAAAAGCATTAGGCATAAAGAGTGAAAAGCGATTAGATAATAGCGATGAGGATAGTAACAAAATATTGGAGGCAATTAAATGTTTATTTGATGACGAAGAAGGTGAGAAAGAGAAACTATTGAACAGGAAAGACGTTGACAATTTACTTGATGGAATAAAAGTCGCTAAAAATGCTTTGAAAAATGAAATTAGTGAATCGAAACTGATTGAATTAGAAGAAATGTTATTGAAAGAAGTTTCGGAGGGAAAAGATCTCGTAAAACTAACCGCAACTGTTAATGAGCCTCTGATGGGTATTTTATGTGAAGCAGTACAAATTCAATCTAGCATTCCTGATATTGCGGAACGAATTAGAAGATCTCGACATGATGAAATTGAAAATAGTAGACGACCAATTGAAACAATCTTGAAAGAATTAGTGGAAAATTCAAAGAATGATCAAATAAAATTGAAAGGACAAGATTTATCGAAATTGTCAAAGGTTATGGATAAAGTTGAAAGTAAAATCAGTGTAACGCCAGACTCAGAAAGATCCAACGAATGGAAAGCAAATAAAACTCTATTGGAATCAGTTCTTCCTAAACTACAAGAAGTGGTTGATTGCAAATCGAAGGAATTGGAATTGAATAAAGAAGAGGCTGAAAGATTAAGGAAATTGTGCAAAGATATCTCAGAATCCATTGTACCAGATTCGACAGTAATTAGAAATGCAGACATTGTTGACGAAATTATTGATGAAGTAACTATGGAACGAAAAGTAGGACTTGAAAGTGGTCAGAAATTATTATGCGATGCTCTGGAGAAAGGTGAATTGAACAACTTGAAAGGCAAAGAACTAGTTGAAAGTTTGGAAATTATGAAATCATTGATTCCGAAATCAAAGACTGGAGAAAAAGAAAGAAGATTTGTGGAAGAAATTATAAACGATTTAAACAGGTCTTTAGAAAGTGGATCTAAAGTGAAAATTGACAAATCTATTTGTGAACAATTAAAAGCATTAGGCATAAAGAGTGAAAAGCGATTAGATAATAGCGATGAGGATAGTAACAAAATATTGGAGGCAATTAAATGTTTATTTGATGACGAAGAAGGTGAGAAAGAGAAACTATTGAACAGGAAAGACGTTGACAATTTACTTGATGGAATAAAAGTCGCTAAAAATGCTTTGAAAAATGAAATTAGTGAATCGAAACTGATTGAATTAGAAGAAATGTTATTGAAAGAAGTTTCGGAGGGAAAAGATCTCGTAAAACTAACCGCAACTGTTAATGAGCCTCTGATGGGTATTTTATGTGAAGCAGTACAAATTCAATCTAGCATTCCTGATATTGCGGAACGAATTAGAAGATCTCGACATGATGAAATTGAAAATAGTAGACGACCAATTGAAACAATCTTGAAAGAATTAGTGGAAAATTCAAAGAATGATCAAATAAAATTGAAAGGACAAGATTTATCGAAATTGTCAAAGGTTATGGATAAAGTTGAAAGTAAAATCAATGAAACGCCAGACTCAGAAAGATCCAACGAATGGAAAGCAAATAAAACTCTATTGGAATCAGTTCTTCCTAAACTACAAGAAGTGGTTGATTGCAAATCGAAGGAATTGGAATTGAATAAAGAAGAGGCTGAAAGATTAAGGAAATTGTGCAAAGATATCTCAGAATCCATTGTACCAGATTCGACAGTAATTAGAAATGCAGACATTGTTGACGAAATTATTGATGAAGTAACTATGGAACGAAAAGTAGGACTTGAAAGTGGTCAGAAATTATTATGCGATGCTCTGGAGAAAGGTGAATTGAACAACTTGAAAGGCAAAGAACTAGTTGAAAGTTTGGAAATTATGAAATCATTGATTCCGAAATCAAAGACTGGAGAAAAAGAAAGAAGATTTGTGGAAGAAATTATAAACGATTTAAACAGGTCTTTAGAAAGTGGATCTAAAGTGAAAATTGACAAATCTATTTGTGAACAATTAAAAGCATTAGGCATAAAGAGTGAAAAGCGATTAGATAATAGCGATGAGGATAGTAACAAAATATTGGAGGCAATTAAATGTTTATTTGATGACGAAGAAGGTGAGAAAGAGAAACTATTGAACAGGAAAGACGTTGACAATTTACTTGATGGAATAAAAGTCGCTAAAGATGCTTTGAAAAATGAAATTAGTGAATCGAAACTGATTGAATTAGAAGAAATGTTATTGAAAGAAGTTTCGGAGGGAAAAGATCTCGTAAAACTAACCGCAACTGTTAATGAGCCTCTGATGGGTATTTTATGTGAAGCAGTACAAATTCAATCTAGCATTCCTGATATTGCGGAACGAATTAGAAGATCTCGACATGATGAAATTGAAAATAGTCGACGACCAATTGAAACAATCTTGAAAGAATTAGTGGAAAATTCAAAGAATGATCAAATAAAATTGAAAGGACAAGATTTATCGAAATTGTCAAAGGCTATGGATAAAGTTGAAAGTAAAATCAATGAAACCCCAGACTCAGAAAGATCCAACGAATGGAAAGCAAATAAAACTTTATTGGAATCAGTTCTTCCTAAACTACAAGAAGTGGTTGATTGCAAATCGAAGGAATTGGAATTGAATAAAGAAGAGGCTGAAAGATTAAGGAAATTGTGCAAAGATATCTCAGAATCCATTGTACCAGATTCGACAGTAATTAGAAATGCAGACATTGTTGACGAAATTATTGATGAAGTAACTATGGAACGAAAAGTAGGACTTGAAAGTGGTCAGAAATTATTATGCGATGCTCTGGAGAAAGGTGAATTGAACAACTTGAAAGGCAAAGAACTAGTTGAAAGTTTGGAAATTATGAAATCATTGATTCCGAAATCAAAGACTGGAGAAAAAGAAAGAAGATTTGTGGAAGAAATTATAAACGATTTAAACAGGTCTTTAGAAAGTGGATCTAAAGTGAAAATTGACAAATCTATTTGTGAACAATTAAAAGCATTAGGCATAAAGAGTGAAAAGCGATTAGATAATAGCGATGAGGATAGTAACAAAATATTGGAGGCAATTAAATGTTTATTTGATGACGAAGAAGGTGAGAAAGAGAAACTATTGAACAGGAAAGACGTTGACAATTTACTTGATGGAATAAAAGTCGCTAAAAATGCTTTGAAAAATGAAATTAGTGAATCGAAACTGATTGAATTAGAAGAAATGTTATTGAAAGAAGTTTCGGAGGGAAAAGATCTCGTAAAACTAACCGCAACTGTTAATGAGCCTCTGATGGGTATTTTATGTGAAGCAGTACAAATTCAATCTAGCATTCCTGATATTGCGGAACGAATTAGAAGATCTCGACATGATGAAATTGAAAATAGTCGACGACCAATTGAAACAATCTTGAAAGAATTAGTGGAAAATTCAAAGAATGATCAAATAAAATTGAAAGGACAAGATTTATCGAAATTGTCAAAGGCTATGGATAAAGTTGAAAGTAAAATCAATGAAACCCCAGACTCAGAAAGATCCAACGAATGGAAAGCAAATAAAACTTTATTGGAATCAGTTCTTCCTAAACTACAAGAAGTGGTTGATTGCAAATCGAAGGAATTGGAATTGAATAAAGAAGAGGCTGAAAGATTAAGGAAATTGTGCAAAGATATCTCAGAATCCATTGTACCAGATTTGACAGTAATTAGAAATGCAGACATTGTTGACGAAATTATTGATGAAGTAACTATGGAACGAAAAGTAGGACTTGAAAGTGGTCAGAAATTATTATGCGATGCTCTGGAGAAAGGTGAATTGAACAACTTGAAAGGCAAAGAACTAGTTGAAAGTTTGGAAATTATGAAATCATTGATTCCGAAATCAAAGACTGGAGAAAAAGAAAGAAGATTTGTGGAAGAAATTATAAACGATTTAAACAGGTCTTTAGAAAGTGGATCTAAAGTGAAAATTGACAAATCTATTTGTGAACAATTAAAAGCATTAGGCATAAAGAGTGAAAAGCGATTAGATAATAGCGATGAGGATAGTAACAAAATATTGGAGGCAATTAAATGTTTATTTGATGACGAAGAAGGTGAGAAAGAGAAACTATTGAACAGGAAAGACGTTGACAATTTACTTCATGGAATAAAAGTCGCTAAAAATGCTTTGAAAAATGAAATTAGTGAATCGAAACTGATTGAATTAGAAGAAATGTTATTGAAAGAAGTTTCGGAGGGAAAAGATCTCGTAAAACTAACCGCAACTGTTAATGAGCCTCTGATGGGTATTTTATGTGAAGCAGTACAAATTCAATCTAGCATTCCTGATATTGCGGAACGAATTAGAAGATCTCGACATGATGAAATTGAAAATAGTAGACGACCAATTGAAACAATCTTGAAAGAATTAGTGGAAAATTCAAAGAATGATCAAATAAAATTGAAAGGACAAGATTTATCGAAATTGTCAAAGGTTATGGATAAAGTTGAAAGTAAAATCAATGAAACCCCAGACTCAGAAAGATCCAACGAATGGAAAGCAAATAAAACTTTATTGGAATCAGTTCTTCCTAAACTACAAGAAGTGGTTGATTGCAAATCGAAGGAATTGGAATTGAATAAAGAAGAGGCTGAAAGATTAAGGAAATTGTGCAAAGATATCTCAGAATCCATTGTACCAGATTCGACAGTAATTAGAAATGCAGACATTGTTGACGAAATTATTGATGAAGTAACTATGGAACGAAAAGTAGGACTTGAAAGTGGTCAGAAATTATTATGCGATGCTCTGGAGAAAGGTGAATTGAACAACTTGAAAGGCAAAGAACTAGTTGAAAGTTTGGAAATTATGAAATCATTGATTCCGAAATCAAAGACTGGAGAAAAAGAAAGAAGATTTGTGGAAGAAATTATAAACGATTTAAACAGGTCTTTAGAAAGTGGATCTAAAGTGAAAATTGACAAATCTATTTGTGAACAATTAAAAGCATTAGGCATAAAGAGTGAAAAGCGATTAGATAATAGCGATGAGGATAGTAACAAAATATTGGAGGCAATTAAATGTTTATTTGATGACGAAGAAGGTGAGAAAGAGAAACTATTGAACAGGAAAGACGTTGACAATTTACTTGATGGAATAAAAGTCGCTAAAGATGCTTTGAAAAATGAAATTAGTGAATCGAAACTGATTGAATTAGAAGAAATGTTATTGAAAGAAGTTTCGGAGGGAAAAGATCTCGTAAAACTAACCGCAACTGTTAATGAGCCTCTGATGGGTATTTTATGTGAAGCAGTACAAATTCAATCTAGCATTCCTGATATTGCGGAACGAATTAGAAGATCTCGACATGATGAAATTGAAAATAGTCGACGACCAATTGAAACAATCTTGAAAGAATTAGTGGAAAATTCAAAGAATGATCAAATAAAATTGAAAGGACAAGATTTATCGAAATTGTCAAAGGCTATGGATAAAGTTGAAAGTAAAATCAATGAAACCCCAGACTCAGAAAGATCCAACGAATGGAAAGCAAATAAAACTTTATTGGAATCAGTTCTTCCTAAACTACAAGAAGTGGTTGATTGCAAATCGAAGGAATTGGAATTGAATAAAGAAGAGGCTGAAAGATTAAGGAAATTGTGCAAAGATATCTCAGAATCCATTGTACCAGATTCGACAGTAATTAGAAATGCAGACATTGTTGACGAAATTATTGATGAAGTAACTATGGAACGAAAAGTAGGACTTGAAAGTGGTCAGAAATTATTATGCGATGCTCTGGAGAAAGGTGAATTGAACAACTTGAAAGGCAAAGAACTAGTTGAAAGTTTGGAAATTATGAAATCATTGATTCCGAAATCAAAGACTGGAGAAAAAGAAAGAAGATTTGTGGAAGAAATTATAAACGATTTAAACAGGTCTTTAGAAAGTGGATCTAAAGTGAAAATTGACAAATCTATTTGTGAACAATTAAAAGCATTAGGCATAAAGAGTGAAAAGCGATTAGATAATAGCGATGAGGATAGTAACAAAATATTGGAGGCAATTAAATGTTTATTTGATGACGAAGAAGGTGAGAAAGAGAAACTATTGAACAGGAAAGACGTTGACAATTTACTTGATGGAATAAAAGTCGCTAAAAATGCTTTGAAAAATGAAATTAGTGAATCGAAACTGATTGAATTAGAAGAAATGTTATTGAAAGAAGTTTCGGAGGGAAAAGATCTCGTAAAACTAACCGCAACTGTTAATGAGCCTCTGATGGGTATTTTATGTGAAGCAGTACAAATTCAATCTAGCATTCCTGATATTGCGGAACGAATTAGAAGATCTCGACATGATGAAATTGAAAATAGTCGACGACCAATTGAAACAATCTTGAAAGAATTAGTGGAAAATTCAAAGAATGATCAAATAAAATTGAAAGGACAAGATTTATCGAAATTGTCAAAGGCTATGGATAAAGTTGAAAGTAAAATCAATGAAACCCCAGACTCAGAAAGATCCAACGAATGGAAAGCAAATAAAACTTTATTGGAATCAGTTCTTCCTAAACTACAAGAAGTGGTTGATTGCAAATCGAAGGAATTGGAATTGAATAAAGAAGAGGCTGAAAGATTAAGGAAATTGTGCAAAGATATCTCAGAATCCATTGTACCAGATTTGACAGTAATTAGAAATGCAGACATTGTTGACGAAATTATTGATGAAGTAACTATGGAACGAAAAGTAGGACTTGAAAGTGGTCAGAAATTATTATGCGATGCTCTGGAGAAAGGTGAATTGAACAACTTGAAAGGCAAAGAACTAGTTGAAAGTTTGGAAATTATGAAATCATTGATTCCGAAATCAAAGACTGGAGAAAAAGAAAGAAGATTTGTGGAAGAAATTATAAACGATTTAAACAGGTCTTTAGAAAGTGGATCTAAAGTGAAAATTGACAAATCTATTTGTGAACAATTAAAAGCATTAGGCATAAAGAGTGAAAAGCGATTAGATAATAGCGATGAGGATAGTAACAAAATATTGGAGGCAATTAAATGTTTATTTGATGACGAAGAAGGTGAGAAAGAGAAACTATTGAACAGGAAAGACGTTGACAATTTACTTGATGGAATAAAAGTCGCTAAAGATGCTTTGAAAAATGAAATTAGTGAATCGAAACTGATTGAATTAGAAGAAATGTTATTGAAAGAAGTTTCGGAGGGAAAAGATCTCGTAAAACTAACCGCAACTGTTAATGAGCCTCTGATGGGTATTTTATGTGAAGCAGTACAAATTCAATCTAGCATTCCTGATATTGCGGAACGAATTAGAAGATCTCGACATGATGAAATTGAAAATAGTAGACGACCAATTGAAACAATCTTGAAAGAATTAGTGGAAAATTCAAAGAATGATCAAATAAAATTGAAAGGACAAGATTTATCGAAATTGTCAAAGGCTATGGATAAAGTTGAAAGTAAAATCAATGAAACGCCAGACTCAGAAAGATCCAACGAATGGAAAGCAAATAAAACTCTATTGGAATCAGTTCTTCCTAAACTACAAGAAGTGGTTGATTGCAAATCGAAGGAATTGGAATTGAATAAAGAAGAGGCTGAAAGATTAAGGAAATTGTGCAAAGATATCTCAGAATCCATTGTACCAGATTCGACAGTAATTAGAAATGCAGACATTGTTGACGAAATTATTGATGAAGTAACTATGGAACGAAAAGTAGGACTTGAAAGTGGTCAGAAATTATTATGCGATGCTCTGGAGAAAGGTGAATTGAACAACTTGAAAGGCAAAGAACTAGTTGAAAGTTTGGAAATTATGAAATCATTGATTCCGAAATCAAAGACTGGAGAAAAAGAAAGAAGATTTGTGGAAGAAATTATAAACGATTTAAACAGGTCTTTAGAAAGTGGATCTAAAGTGAAAATTGACAAATCTATTTGTGAACAATTAAAAGCATTAGGCATAAAGAGTGAAAAGCGATTAGATAATAGCGATGAGGATAGTAACAAAATATTGGAGGCAATTAAATGTTTATTTGATGACGAAGAAGGTGAGAAAGAGAAACTATTGAACAGGAAAGACGTTGACAATTTACTTGATGGAATAAAAGTCGCTAAAGATGCTTTGAAAAATGAAATTAGTGAATCGAAACTGATTGAATTAGAAGAAATGTTATTGAAAGAAGTTTCGGAGGGAAAAGATCTCGTAAAACTTACCGCAACTGTTAATGAGCCTCTGATGGGTATTTTATGTGAAGCAGTACAAATTCAATCTAGCATTCCTGATATTGCGGAACGAATTAGAAGATCTCGACATGATGAAATTGAAAATAGTCGACGACCAATTGAAACAATCTTGAAAGAATTAGTGGAAAATTCAAAGAATGATCAAATAAAATTGAAAGGACAAGATTTATCGAAATTGTCAAAGGTTATGGATAAAGTTGAAAGTAAAATCAATGAAACCCCAGACTCAGAAAGATCCAACGAATGGAAAGCAAATAAAACTTTATTGGAATCAGTTCTTCCTAAACTACAAGAAGTGGTTGATTGCAAATCGAAGGAATTGGAATTGAATAAAGAAGCGGCTGAAAGATTAAGGAAATTGTGCAAAGATATCTCAGAATCCATTGTACCAGATTCCACATTATTGTTCCCCATCGATAATTTTGATCATCCTTCTATTTTTCCTCATCAATTTGAAGAAATTATTGTTCCTGAATTTTCTGGTATATAATTTTATTTTTGTTTGTTAAATTATTTTTTAGTTCCGGTTCATTCACTTGGTCGTCATTATTCTGTCGGTTCTGTCCCTGAATCAAACTCTAAACCTTCTCCTAATATTTTGAATATTGTTCAGCCAATTGGTATGTTTATTTTTGATTTCTTCCGTTTTCTTTATTTACTTTTTAGTTTTAGATAGAAAATTACTGGATTCCTTTTCCCCATCTAGTTCTCGAAGTAATTTTTATTTATTTTAATTTATTATTTCGTTTCTAGTTGATGTTAACAGTCATTCTGATGATTTGACCGATGATATTTCTATTTCGTTTCAATCTCAACATGATCAATCAATTTCTGACTTTGAAAAATCTTATGAAATCGGATATTATGCTGATTCCAATGTTTTTTCTCATTTTAATTCCTCTGATCTACCTCTTTTTCCTTCTCAATATCAGCCTTTAGATGAAGAATCTAATTTGAATTTGAATTCTAAAAAACCTTCTAACTGGATGCATATCTTTGAAATGGAATTGAAATATTTAGAAGGTCAAACGGACGCTTTTGCGTCAGCTTTTGACAAAAATCAAGCCCATATTGAAATCGAATCTGATCATTTCTTTGATAATGATCATTTGCTTCATGTAACTGACAATGCTAATTTGAGGCTTGAATCTCTCGAGAATAATTTCAGTAATTATTTCTCAAGTCGTCGATCTTCTAATGCTTCTATCTCAACAAACGACCCTTCAAGAATCTCTTCTCCTTTTCCTGATTCTAATGGTCCATCTCAACTTTTTCATTTTCTTGATTTATTAAAAAAGCAAAATGAAATTATTTTAAGTTCTGCATCTCTTTCTCGTGTTGATGTTGAGAAACAGTTGCAAGAACATCGTAATCGTATTTCTGATGTTAGAAATCGCCTTTCTAGGTATTTTATTTTACCTTATATATTTTGTTATTTGAATTTAGATATAATAAATCTATTTCTTCAATTTCCACTGAGAAGGTGACCTTCGATAGGACAAACAGTGAAGTATGATACTTTTCTTTATTTTATTTGTTCTTTTAATTTTTATAACACTTAGTTTCGCAATTTAAATAATTTTAAATTTAATAATAAAATCTTATTGTTCAAAAATAATATAATGATTACCATATTGTTTATGTCCTTATAGAATAAACAGCCTGCCTCAATTTGGCGAAAATACAAAGAAAGACATATCACCCCCCTTCAAACATTTAGGTGATAAAAGAGCTTTAATAATTTTCTTCTGATCTAGTATTTATTTCAGGTCTGTATCACAAAGGACAAATTTATCCCCGTCACAAAGCACTCAATCATTATACAGAAGATCTAATTTTGATATTCAAAAATCCAAAAAATTGTTAGAAGAAACTGCAAATATTATAAGGAGTTCTAGAGACAAATTAAATAATAAATAAATGGTAAATTTATAAATATTTTTCTTAATTTTCTGCTATAATATATAGCCTTAATCACTCTAAATTGAAATTTAAATAAATTTGTTATTGTTCACATGTATTAATTTTTTTAAAGATTTCTTTCTGCTTTGATTGGTTACTCTTTTCTCCAGTATCAAAATTTTAAATAATAAAAATAAATGCTTATTCCTTTCGGCTTCAATAACTATCTAGAAAGCTAGATTACGTTGTTACAACACGTGTGACTAAGCAGTAAAATATATTGGACAAATAAAGAACTCTTGAGTATTTTCTGTAACAGAGGTATCGATTAGTGAAAAATTGAATGAGTGACATTGATCGCCTTTGTTTTCATAAATTATAAAATTTCATTGTAATATAATTTTTATTTATTATATTTTTGAAAAATATTGTACATATGCAAGTATTGAAAAAAATTTGTAACTTTTGGAATTGTTAACATCATTTGTGAAGCACTACAAAATATGATTCCGTTAGATTGTATTTTGAGGACTTCGGTGATTTTATCATTATTGACACAAATAGATGAACTATATTTATTCGAAATATTTAAATTCAAATTAGTATAAAACAACAACTCTTTTGCTATTCTCTCAATTGTTCAGGAAGGACAATATAGGATAAGGTATTTTGCTACCATTTTATTTTTTAGAAAATTAAACAATTTTGGGCTTTATTAACCTTTTGGCAACGTATTTCTTTCTTACATAAAATGTAGAGGTACATATGTGTACGAGCAGTGCAGAATTTACATAAAAGCTACATAACATATACCTTAGGTTCCCACTTTCTTAGGGGCCCTAAAAGTAATTGTCCAAGTGAGCAATCGTCATATATATAGTATGATTAAAAAAATATGGAAATTGCATTTCCAAATACAGAAACAATTTTTCAAATATAAAATATTGAATTTTTGCACGATTCACCGTGGGAGAAAGTAAAAATTGCAAAAAAGGCTCCAAATCTACCTCTGCCTAGGACCCACAAAAGTGTAAATCCAACCCTGTGTAAGAGGAGTCGCAAAAGAGTTAAATTATAATTGAAATATTCAGAATATTAATATTAAATTTTCAGTTTCAGATACTTATTCTTTTGATACCGACGACAGTCAAAGTGTGATAACGTGATTTTATTGTATATTTTCACGAAATAACTTTTTTTTATTTTGTAATTTGATTATTTTAAAATTTTTGTAATAAAAAGTTCATTGTTCAATTTATTTACGTAATGAAATAATATTAACTTAAATTTAATAAATTTTCTATTTTGTTATTTTGTTGAAAGTCTTTAAAGTTTATTTATTTGGCGACGGTTTACTATACGCATCCCAAAAAAATAATTAAATAATAAATAAATCAAATCTAATAAATGATTTTCTGTTGAATTTTGCATTGTTAACCACATTTTAAAATCAATAAAATTCATTTTTTTCGGTAAATGACATTCCTCTTCTACTTCTTAAATCAGTTTTTAAATTACCCATAATCGTTCAATAGTGTTGGTATGAACACCAGTTTCTTGATTAACATATTCCAATTTGTGATTAACAGCATGGTGTGTGTAATTTAATCCAGGTAAAAACAAAAAGCAGCGCAAGAAAGCCAAATTAAGGCCATGGGCGTCCGCAGGAATTATTCCAAGGGAGGGGGCAAAAATATTTTTACCAAGTAGACAATTTTTCTAGGGAGAAGAGTTAAAAAAAGGCATGTGTATAATAAATATTTGGGGCCTAAGACAAAATAGGACTTTTTTTCGTTTTTTTACAAAATAGAACACTTTTTTAAACCAGAACGTCAGTTAATATTGAAAGTTTTTATACAAATAGGATGATTTGAAATCATTGATTTTCAGATATAATTAATAACATTAAGAAAACAGGAAGCCTCTTTAAATTAAATTTTTTTTTGTCTTGGGTTTTTCCAACATTGTTTGAGTGCATCTATTATAATGTGTTTAAATTAATCGAAAAATAGAATTGTTTGGGAAATTCGGGGGAGGCAAGTGCCCCCACTTGCCCCCCCCCTTGCGGACGCCCATGATTAAGGCATTAACACAATCTCTCAATAAATTTCTTGTACAAGAACATCGAAGTTCGTCAACATCGTCAACTTCTGAAGAATACAAGGATTCAGCAACTTATGAAAATAACACAGAGTCTAGTATCGATACTTCTGATGTTGGAAGTGTTGATACTTCTCAGATTACAGGAACACGGATATCTGCAACTGCAAAATAAGAAACAGAAGATTTTGTTGGTTTGATAAATGATGATTTTAGTGATCCAGCAACTCGATCAGAATATTTGAATGCAGACACTCGTTCTACAAATATTTGCAATGGGCCAAAAAATTTGATGAAAAAGATTTTCCAGCATATAGCAATAGACGGAATCTTTCTACAACCTACTGCAAATGACATAAGGGAAATGGAGAAGTTGTCAACTGAAAATGAATTATATATTCAGCAGCTAAGAGCAAATGTTTTGTTTCTGTTGCAAACTTTTTGGCAACACATTGTCTGCTCTGGAATCCAACGGGATTTGTGACAGGAAAATGCCAGTGTGAGACTCTCTGATCATGAGAAATCAAAGGGACATATGACATCTACTTTGGAATGGTTTGAGCTGGAAAATAGACTAACAAGGCGATGTAAAATTGACAAACAGAACCAAAAATTAATAGTGAAAAGGCTCGTTGGCATAGTGTATTTCAACGTCTAATGGCCATTGTCCAAGGAGAATAATGAACTTATTACAGATTTTGTAGCCGCCAAAGCTCGCAAGATTTGCTTGGAAGTTGTAAAAACAAGGTGTAAGTAGAAGATAGAACCAAACCAACACTATAGTGTATATAGTTTATAATACAGAGTTGTATAATTTTCAGTTAAATGAATAAAACTGTAATTATTGATGTTTCAACGCTGTTATAGAGTAATAATTTAAGTAATTTAATTTTTTATTTCCCTTTATTTTAATATATGTAGAAATGAAATTCAGACCCTCTAAATGTGGGTACTTCCAACTTCAACAAAACCACAAAGAGATACCCTTAACAATATATAGTGAAAACATACCAATCATTGATCAAGATAACATATACAAATACTTAGGAGTTGACTTTGGTCAAAAGGGCAAACACGACATTGACGATACAATTTTTAAAGAAATTGAATACACAACAAAAGTAATGACTTCTGACTTACACCCTGCGCAAAAAATACAAGCATATAAAACATTTATCCACTCTAGATTAATATTCTTCTTTAGGAACTGCACAATTAATCACATGATTCTTGAAAGCAATAGGAACAAAATCGTACGAAACAGACCCAAACAATTAGAATATGACCAGAAAATCAAAAGAATATTAAAAGATACACTAGATGACATGTTTCGTGTTTAGTCTCAACCGGATTGGGACCAAATTCTTTTAATATATGTTGATCATGCATTCCACTCTTTAAACCCGATAGAAACGGGCCTTCTTTCTCTAAAATCTGGAAACTAATTAATATAGAAATCCTTGCCAGAGCCAACGAATTCATTTTATTTTCGAATGATGAAATAAGTTGATCATAAAGGTTTTTCAAATCAACACTAATCTGATGCCATAATTCTTTAGAATGGAGATTCATAATCTCTGTCCAGTAATCTTGAAATTCATTATTTAAACTAATGTTATCTTGGATATTAACATAACTATCCATTTTTAGAAAAATACGAGTAATTAATAGGGAATTGAAGATATTTGAATAAATTTAACTTATAAATTAGAATTTGCAAAATAATTTATTTTTAAATTTTACACAACTTTTATTAAATCTAAAATCACAAATTCAAACAAACAGAATCACAAATAATTTTCGAAAAATCCAAAAAGTCAATTAATTCAAAAAAAACTAATATTCTTCAACATGACATACATCAAAATATTAACAACAATTTTATCTATGCACACTGCAAATTTTAGGCATAGGTTTAGGCATAGTGCCAAACATTGACGAATACATGATACAAGGCATTGCACACCTCATTAAGATACTAAACGAGATGTAGCGATGAGGGTATTCATAGTTAAACAAATGACAGCAGTAGCTAAAATCAGGTTCAAACACACAACAATTTCTTAACGGTTTCCAAGTAGACATAGAACGCCCAGCTCCTGGAATACTAAGGATCTTAGTATGAATGAATGTAAATTGACTGATATGTCGAATGATGTAGTGAATATGAATATTGATACTAACAAACAAGATGAGCCAAAATATACGATGGTATTGCCGTATTCTGAAGGATATAAAGATTTCAAAAGAAAGATTGGTAAACAGTTGGGTACATTGAATTATAGAATTGTTTCAAAATCGTGCAAAGTACGTAGTATGTTTGTTAGTAAATCTCAAACGCCGGTTGGATTGTGTTCGGATCTCGTTTATCAATTCACATATAATGGGTGTAATGCCACATACATTGGAGAGACTTCCCGTCATCTCTGTACTCGAGTTCAAGAACACTGTCGACCGAAGGGAATGTCCAATATTAAGGATCACAATAAAGTCTGTATGAGAGAATTAGGAATGTCTGATTTTAAAATCTTATCAAAAAATTTTGATAATTGTTTTGAACGTGTGATATGTGAAAAAAAAATTAAAGTTCGAATTCTAAACACTTACAAGAATGGCAAAATAAAAATTAAATAGAAATAGAACAATAATATAAAATAGAATTTCCCTGATAAAATAATCCAATTTAATCCTTTGCAGCACTTTGATATTAGGCCCACTGAGAGGGGGTAGGGGTGCAAATGCCAGTGGCCTTGGTTCGATTTGTTATGTATTCAAATATAATATTACTGACACTTAAGTTGACTTAACCACAATTAGGGTAAAGTTCAAATATCTGAATTCCATCAGAATAAATTGAACGAACATCAACAAGTAGTTAGATCAACATCGGTATCAATATTCAAAAATAAACTAAATAAAGTTTTCAGTTTTTTTGATGCTGGAATTAAAAACTGTTAAAAAAAAAAATCAAATTTTATTTTAATCAAAACGCGGGCCACAAGGCCAAGAAGGGGAGATCGATTCTCACCCTTAAGAATTCTGCAGCTTTTAATCAAATAATCGAAGGATATCAGAGTTATAAACTCCGATATCAGAACGTGGTTTTCCCTGAAAACTCCAGTCAGGTTTGTTGAGGGGATCCTTTCTGAAGCTCCTGGCAATTGATCATTCTCTTTTAAGGTAAGCATCATTGGGCAGAGAAGGGGATAATCATGGCTATTCATGAACATGATCAGCCATGGCCCATATAGATGCACCTGGCAATCATTCATTGGAGGTTGATTAGGAGAGGCAGAGCAAGTCCATCCTCTGTCAGGTGAGTTTCAGTTTCCACCGGATCCAATTGATTTCTGTGGAGGTGTTCCAATCAGGTCCAATCATGTCAGGACGGGTTTTCAGACGTATTTCAGGTAGAAATTTTTGGAATGTTATTTGATTCCGCCAGATCCAATTGAATTCTGAAGAGGTGCTCCAATCAGGTCGGGACGGATTTCGAAGTTTTTCATATTTGATTAGGAGAGGCAGACCAAGTCTATCCTCTGTCAGTTTGAGTTTCTGCCGGATCTAATTGTAGGAGATATTCCAATCAGGTCAGGATGGACAGTTTCAGCTTCAGTGTTATTAATGGAAGGGTTCTAAGGAAATGGTTAATTTTTTCGGAGTAGAAAGACTCCTATTGGCGATATTTGTAGCGTTGGATAATTTAATATAATATAATATAGCATATAGAATGTTAAAGGTATGAGAAAGATATAATAAAGATAGCAAGACACTAGATAAAATAAAAAAAAGGATTAACTGTCAATGGGCAGGATCCATACAAGGATCCCTACAAGTACCCAATGACAGTTGAGTAAGGAGACCTAATGTCTCCTTTTTTTCTTCTTTTTACCATTGTTCTTTGGTTTTTCTGGTTCAGGCAAATTTATAGGATTGTCAGTTGAGTTAATAAACATAGTCAATTGGTCTATGTCATCAGGATTTAGGTTTTCGGACAAGTCAGGGTATGCGGTGTTGACAGACGAGATAATTTTGGCAGCCAATTGTGGGTCTGGTAGTGACGAACTGCTGTCCCTGTGACTATGGAAGGCAGACATAATCACATCAATTTGGGGGAAATGTATTAACTACAACAACGCTAGATGTCATTTTGACATGAAAAATAATATGAAATATTTCACAAGCTTTATGAGCTTGCAAATTAGAAGTAAACATTCATGTTTTTCATGGTTCAAACATTTTATCAAATTTGTGTTTTTATATTTATAAAATCTTGGCAGTAAGATGAACTCGATTAATCTACGATACTGTGAGGTGCGTATTGGTATTTAAAATGTTTATTACATTTAAATGGAAAATAAAGTGTATAAATTAAAAACTTTTTTAAATTGTAAATATTATATTTTTCGAAGGAACATGTCCATGAATCATTGTGCTGTTGAGTGGAGTCAGCAAGTTGGTGAAAATCACCTATTAGTAGTGACAAGTGACCTTGAATGTCTTTATGTTTTACAGATGAATGTGGTGTTTCTCAAAATTATAGTTTTGCTAACAATTTTCGTCTTCCGCGAATCAGCCAGGAATTGCGTACTACCCTTATAAGTCATAAGTAAGTTGTTCTAAACCAAATATTGTGTAGATCAACGTGAAACTAATAGCTTTTGCGTGACATTAACAAGTTTCGTGGAAAATTGTGCGTTTTGATACATAATTTAGGGAAAAGTATCTACTTTCTCAAAAACAGAATAAAATAATTTTTGCGAACTGCAAACACAAATAGATATGTTGGCGTGATACAGGATGGGTTTGTATATAACTGTGCAATATTTCGTATCGATTAGTCACTCAGTTTATCTCCTCAAATTCATTAAAAATGTGAAAATTTTTATAGAAAACTATGTGGCTTCAATCTCTTAATTAATAATATTTATTAATAGTAATTTTTATTTATTATTATTATATTTAGTAATAATATTTATTAATATAATTAATATTTTAGGGAAAACAATAAGCAAGAATTTTGTTAGCATTTGAACTGACATCATGATGGTTCAGAAATTGTAAAGGCAAAACATTAATGTCATTTTTATTTGTTGAACAATGTTTGTACTTACTAATAGTTTCTTTAAAGCATTTTCTTTTACTTTAAAGCAATGAATTATAATCTGTTGGTTCTTATTCATGGTGGGTTAAAGGTAATTCACATTTTATCTTTTCATGCTGTTTCCATGTTCCTTTACCACTCAATAACCGTTGAGTAATCAACGTTGGAACTATATCGAATGGGTGAGGACTTGCAAAAAGTGAACGTACCTTTTTACACTATAATCGGCAAGCACTCGAGTGGGTTCGTGGAATACCGTTAGAAAGCATATATCGGACTTGGTTTTAGGTCCCTTCTTTATTTCGCCGATCTCTCTACAAGGGTTCGGAAGTATTAACATTAACTATAACAAAGTCGTATTAACAATCGCACTACGATTTATTTTAAATCATTACATTACTCCTGTCGCGTATCCTGGTCAGTATAGCTTAGTCTTCTATCGCCGCGGTATGGCCTCTAGTAACTGCTGCCTTGTCTATCTCAGCTGTTGCAATTTTGTTTGTTGCGCTTTTAAGCGTTTTTCCATTGAAATAACATTATAAATTAAATTCCGGCGCCATTATTCATCTGTTCGAGGTTATTTACAGTAATAGTCGTTATGTATGTCAATGATTAAAGGCCCCAACACGGGAAATCGTAAACTGCGCATTATTCCTAGTTACGGATGGGATAAAGACTAGTGACGAGTCGCTCTACTATTTTAGTTAGTAATCAAAGTAAGAATGAAAAATTAATTATTTATTAGTGTACACCTCACTATGTGAATCAAGGCTCACTAATTTCTTCCCCAAACTCCTTGCGATACGGATTTCCTTATGAGCCCGTCGTCAAGCTCGATCGCGCTTTCGCGGCTTCCTAGGCTTCATCGCCCGTCCCGATGGGACACTAGTCCTTCGTAGCTGTTCGCTTCGAGTTTTGAAAACAGTCTTTTATATTGGAATCAGCGGTCTGATCTGTTCCATCACATGCTCGTCCTCTATTCGTTGATTCAGTTGGCACGGAAAAAAATTTGTGTGGCATGCGGCGACATAGTTAAAATTTATTAAACATTTATGATTCGTGAATATCGCATGAAAGTAATTTTTTTCTTTCTCATTTTTGAAAATATGTAATAGAACTGAAAAAAAATTCTATTTCTCGCTTATTCAATATAGACTGAACACTCAAAATTACCAGTTGACAAATGTAAAATTGAATTTGAACTAAGTGGTCTGTATAAAATAAATTTATAAAGCTTTACGATGGAGTAGGTGAGTTTTCTACTTGGTTTAAAAAACTGAAAGTAGTGGCTAAGCATAAAAAAATCGAATATTTTACCTTTTTCTCCCATTGCTGTTTGATGGAACAGCTTTCTCGTTTACGACCATCATTTACAACCACCTGACGGAGAAGGACAAAGAAAACAGCGACGCAATAGAAAATGCTTTCACAGATGCCTTTTTGATGGATGGCTTCCAGGCTTACGATACATTTCGCAATTGACTATGGAATGGAGAGTCAGTTGATGTTTTTCTTGCGGATCTGCAGCAATTAGCTACGCTGGCCTGGATAAATGATAACGGGGTCCTCAAGAGAACGTTTGTAGTTGAACTCCCATCAATGGTCTCCCATCAGCTTAGAGCTTTAGCAAGGATCTTCGAAATGAACCTTTCAGAAGTATTTCAACTAATATCCGAACAAAACGGCTCTGCTGGCCTAATTGGAGTGAAGGAAAGTGGTTTTGGGCCGGGTAAAGAAATCAAACTGTGCTAACTGTTGAAAATTTGGACAATGAATGCCCTTCTCAAGAGTGTTGGATATGCGGCATCAAACGGCATTCATTCAGACAATGCTCTTCAAACCCACATGGAAACGTCAGAAGAGAAACTGAAGCACTATCGGTTTCTCAGTGATGTCAGGGATGGTGCGGTTACTTGTCAGACTCAGAGTGAATAGAAAGTCGTGCACTGGACTAATTGATTCTGGATGTTCTCAAACCATTGTTTCCCGGATCTTTGCAGAAGGAATTAGTGAAACCATGTATATTGTTGCAGTTAGTGGAAGAAGATTACGCTGTGAAGGAGAGTCAGTGCCATTTATCTGTTCAAGGAACAAGTTTTGTGTTAAATTGCTTATTAATGACAAATCTTCTAGCCGGAGTGGATGTTATTTCAGATCTTGATGCGATTGAACTAGAGCATCCAATACCGGTCAATTTTTTTGATCCCGGGATTTCGGTACTAGATTTTTTCAGTACCGGGTTCCCGGTACTGGCACCGGGACTGAAGAGAAATCTGAAACTGAAATATATAAAAGAAAAATGGATATATCAAAAATTTTTTATAGTAAATCAAACAAAAAATAAAAATGAAATACAAAAATGAATAGAATACAGTAGAAATAGAAAATAATTAATAAATTCAGTTGTTGGCAAGTTTAAAATATGATCGAAGAAAGCACAATATATCCAAGCTTTCATCATTTAATGATGATCGAATTTTAGTTGCAACTATTGAACATCCGGAAAAAACTCGCTCCGGTTCTACGCTGGTAGGCGGTACAGAATTCAAGTAGTTGTAAGTTTTTTTCGAGTATGGATCCGCGACAACCTTCTGCCTCGAAAACTGCCAGCTCTTTTTTGACAATACTTATTATATCGTTTGCTGTTTTTGTCGTTTTTGGTACAATTTTGGAATTAGTTTCTTGACTAATTGCTCTGTCCAGTTTTTCTTGTAGAGACACCAATGCTTTTTCATCTACAGTTATTTCAATTTCTTTGTCTGATTCGCATTCCTGCGGTGGTTCGCTGGTAAACGGTTTGGACATACGATTAACCAACCCAAAAATTAAGTTAATAATCTGAGTTTTTGTTAGCTGTTTAAAGTTTAAACACAAGTCTAGATCAAAGTCGTCGTAAACTTGATTTCCTTTCTGCAAATATTGTAGCAAATTAGATAAGTTGGTTCGACGCTCGTTTATTCGACGGATTATTGCTTCTTTGAGATGAAGAGCTAAATAGTTGTTGCCCAAATTATTGATTAGAAAAGAAATAGTTGCATCTGCTGTCAAAAGTGTTGAATCACGACGGCATAATGCTTCAACAGCTATTTTAACTGGACAGCAAATTCTTAATCAAGTCCATTTCTTCTTCATTGAACGATAACGGTGATTTGATATCAATCAATGATTTCAGTACAGCATTTTTACTTCAAAAAAACGTTCTAGCATAACATAAAGACTGTTCCAGCGAGTTTTTATGTCAATTAACAACGATTTTTCTCTACCAAACTCTGCTTTGATATATTTTTGAAGAATATCGTCATTTTTAGTTGGTGAGTGTCGGAACAATCTGACGATACTTCTTACTTTTGTTATCAATGGTAATAGCTCATCTAATAATTCTGGTTCAGTTTCCTCAAAAATTAATTGAAATCCGCTATCGTAGTGATCAAATTCTGATTCGAACTCGTCATTATTGGCTTCGATTTCAACTGTTTTCTGCTGGACTATCTGTGCAGGCTTCTTATACAAAATATCGACTACTGCTAGATGGATTGCATGTGCAAAACATAGCTGTTGATCACAGGTTAACAATCTGCCAACTTTTTTCATGACCGAAGCTCCATCGGTTGTAATACAAACGACGTCTTCATACAAGCTCAAACCAAATGATTTTAAATTTTCAGAAATCTGTGTGATGCACTTTTCTGCTGGTAACGATCGCTGTTCCACATCGATAATGAACCCTCAATCTGCATCAAGTGTTTTCCTTTTGATTACCATATAACGAATCGTAGATT